>PNEQ01000447.1:14807-29020 GCA_003012365.1 Medauroidea extradentata
TATCTCTCACACCTGACACATAATTTATTTTTTTAATACTCTTGTCAATACTGCATTTCATATGGGTCACTTTTCATTTTCAAAGCTCATTTGTTTCTTTTTTTCGCCTCTTCTCTTCTAAAAAAAACTTTGCCATTAAACTCTAGCAGATGCAGATTACTACTTGCTGCGATCACATAAAAGGGGTAATCTAACATGCCGTGGTATGCCAGAAAGTGTATCAATTTCAAATACACTGCAAAACGTCTGTTATCATTAAGTAAATTATATTACAGAAATAATGTGTAGACAAAATAAGGTTTCATATTTCTGAGAAAGGATTTTAATGTTAGGAAAATAGCTAGAATATTAGGTAAGAAAACCCAAAAATTGAAGGACTTTTCAAGGACTGGATTATATCAAGGACTTTTCAAGGCCTTTCAAGGACATGGTCAAAGTTCCAGGACTTTCCAGGACCGTAAGAACCCTGGAACAAATATCCGTTGCTCTTGTTGTTTATGTTTGGCATTCATTCTGTTGAAGCAAAAAAATAGACATTTTTCACCACATCACTACGAGTTTTTTGCTATTCAAATAACTGCGAGTTTCAAAGGACCCAAATAATTAAGGTAAAAAATTTAAATGAAAATTGTACCTGCAAATATTGTCACATGTTCTGCAGTAATTGTCATGTGTTCTGCGGCAAAAATTGTTTACATTTTACCGTGTTTGCTTGTGCACTTAACCTATTCCATGGATACTACTAACAAATACTTGTTTAATTTGAATTTTGTCTAGCATGATTGTGTATATATTACGAAGCGAATGTCATAGTCAAAATTTGGTTTAATTTCGAATAAAAGGTAGCAAATTTTGCACGAAAATTAGCCAATTTCGTGGAAAGGTAGCAAAATTTAGTGAATCTTAGAATATATTACGTATTTAGAGTATTAACTGATTTTACTATAATTTCGCAGTTAGTTTCACGTCTCGAAATCATAGGGTCTCTAGTCATTGGATATGTAAGGGTTTTTTCTGAGGGTACATATAATTTAAGGTAAAACATGTAGACACATATCCTTTGAAAACATTTGACCACCCATCCCCATCTCTGACAGAGCAGCCAAATGTCGAAATGGAAATTTAATCTTCAATTTTACATGTACCAGTTTTGTTATTGAAACAGTTTTTGTTTTCTTTCATTATAGATAACATTGCTTTATTCCTAGAAATACATTTTTGCAGTACGTAATTTAAGAACGATGGCGTGAACATACGTACATAGTAGGTTTGTGTTTCTGCTGGGTGGTGGTTGTGAATTATCCCCCACCAGGGTTAGGTGGTGGGAAACTTTGAAATCATAGTTGGGAACTCACATTTCATTTGTTGTATTATGAAAATATGCATAAGGGAAGCAACAAATTATTTCTAGAAATTACTAGTCAACCATATCTATCCCAAATGAAAACATAACTGTTTTAGTGACAACCTGCTGGTAATTATATGAAATCTTGAATTTCAAAAAATTAAAAATTGTGTTTCTCATTTGACATTTACATAGTTGCTCTGTCAGGGATTGAGATGGGTGGTCATCTGTAATTACCGGATATGTGTCTGCAATAGGTACCTAATGTTTTAGTTTTCTTCCCAATCCCAGGCGAGAAATTACAAAACAATCTTAATTTTTTTCGTGATGACAGCACTATGTAACGACATAAAAAAATGTAAAACAAACATGTGTCTGTTTTAGCATACAATCAAATTCTGCGATAAAGTTAGGGGTAAGTATTTACAATTTCAAGCTTACTTTCCTTGCTCCCCTCCTCAAGTGGGTGTCTGTGGGTCTCACATTTTGGTTTATTGGTTGGCTCCCTTTCCATCAAACAAATTTTGTTTGAAATTTTTTTTGGTGCTTCCGTTTTGCATTATTCCATGGTCTCCATTTAAATTGCCAACTGGTATAGTATGTAATAGAACCACTGAAATACTTTTTTTTGTACTAGTGGGGGAGAGGTGGAAGGAGGTTATATCCCATTCACGTAAAAAGACTACAAAAGTTGCTTTGACTTAATACTGTAGCAAAAGTATGTCATCAGATGTAGTTATTCCCAGGTGGGCAGTGTAGGTGGAAGGTGGTGGGGAAAGGAACCATAGTTAATTATTACTGATGGAAAAGCCACACATAAAAAATAACTAACTAAAGTTGTACAGTTTCTGCTGTCCTTCTTGCATTAATTTTCTGTGTAACGTTCACTGCAAACTGTCTTGTCAAGTATAATAATTCAAAAAAATACATTTGATTCTGGTCTCTGGCATTAACTTTCGATTACTGTGACTCCTTTATTTCGTGTTTATTACTTACGCAGTTAGTGGCACATTTTTGTTGGAAAGACACAAATAGGTCGATGAGAAAAATTACACTGGTTTTAAAAGTTCTGACTTAATTGGTCATGGTGTTACACTATCAATAGTTTTGCAAAAAGAATAAGTGCTTGTTTGCCCATGACTCCCAAAAATTTTTAATTAGTACCTTGTTGAATGTTGTTCAATTGAACTGGTTTCTGTTTGTCTCAATACTTTTATTTATGAATTTATATTTTTAAGCTATACACTGTTCTGCTTTTGTTTTTCTCCAATACGTTATACCTAGATGATTGTTTTGTACAGGTTAAGCTTATGGTCTTTATTTGTGCCTGTATATATCTACCTGAATTTATTATCCAAATTCTGTTTTCTAGATCTGAAATATAAATAAATCTGTACTCTGATAAATGACACTGATCATATTGTTTTGTATAATGGTTTATGGGAAAGTGAAATGAAAATTTTTTTGCTCTTAAGTTTGATTATCAAACAACGTTTTTCAAGACATATTGCGTTACAGTATATAGTTACACTTAAGTGCTAAGGGTTGCCACAGTTGAAAATATAGGGCAGAAACTTTGCAAATTAACTGATTACCATATAATTTCAGTGAATTTTTCTTTGCACTCTGTATTGTGCTTCAAGCATTGCGCATTGAATTATTGAGGTTGTCAAGAAATTGTAGCATATGAGTTTTTTGTTAGCACTGTACATGATTTTTTTTACTTCACAATTTTTAATTTTTGTGCATGTAATATTGCATAGTGCATGAGTAAGTTGTTGCCAGATACTGAAAATTTTTTATATACGTGCTTGAAGTGGTGTGTAAATACTGTATACTTGCAGTTTATGACGATGGATTTTGTTTGTAGCTAGTTATGCTGATTACAACACAGAAAAGGAAAAAATTCAGCTCAGCCAACAGCTTAAGAGAAGTAAGTAAGGGGGTTGTATACATTTTAGCAGCATGCATTAACATTGTATAGGCTCCTGTATTGTATTTTTATAATAGTTAAAGATTATGAACACAGCAGTAATATAAATTCAGCATAATGTTTCAGTTGTGCCTTTAAGAGAATCACATTTTGTTTCAGTCTTGAAAATGTAAATAAATACTGTAATGCAGTTTCCATTTTTGTTTGCAATGTCTCGATAATAGTCTGTATTCACAATTTTCATTTTTTCTTTCTGATGCAGTCACCTTCTAACAAGATAAAGGGATTAGTGGAAACACTGTTATACACTTCTGAATGTAAAATTTTCCTGCGTGTAACAATACTGGTATTTTTTGTTTCATGCATATAACATCACTTTTTTAAACAACTCAGGTATTTTGCATTTCACATCACTTTTTTTCTCAGATAATAACTACAAGAGAACCCCGATTTAACGAAATGCCTCTGGGACCAGAAAACATGCACTCTAAATTAATGTTCCATTAATTTCAAATTTTGTATATTTTTTACCCCCATTGCAAAAAAAAAGTTAAATTCTTGGGCATGTTTTGTTTGAAATGAAGGTACTTTTAAAAAAGTTTGATAGCCCACAACAGTAACATACCTCAGTTACCATAAATAGATAAGCCGCAGTTGTAAGAGAAGAAAATTCTGCAAAAAATGTTTAAAAACTTCCAGTGGAACCCTTTGAGCACGTGCCTGAGAAGGTACGCTGCCCATGCGCATAATCGAAAAGCAAAAAGTGAGAAGTGATGATAAACACCACCCAGTCGTCTTTCTTTCCGTCACCCTCCCGCTCCTCCAAGAAAATTTGGGAAATTTCCATGGGTAAAAAAATGCAATGGAAACTGAAGTAAAAGTTCGCGAGATAACGGTAAAATAATAAATATATACATGCAGCAGCGGCCATTGTAACTTAGAGGCCGCCGCGCTTGTGCAACAAACTGGTTACTGCTCACTAAAAATGCTTTTCACTTGAGAGTTTTTTAGTATCTGTGAATCATATTATTTACGTTAATAAATTTGCTGTAGAAATTTTGCACTAATAATGTATATTTTTTTATAAATACGCTGGTTTTATCACGGGACGGGACAGAAAATAATCACGCTGGACACCACTGCATTCTGTCACGGTAGCACATTCTGACGGAGACGTGAAGCACTATCTGTGAATTAGTATCCGTGCTATCCGCTCACGCTGTGTGGCCTTGGTATCTAGATACTCGTTGATTCGTCAGCTGCCAGGATGAGGCTGTACGTGCGCGCTTGTTACGCAACAGGGCAACACAGTGTCGTGCACTCAGCTCAAACTCAAAGTCACTCCCACGGCCAAAGTTCTCAACGAATTTTAACAATTTTTTTCTTGTTTCTCAACTGATTGTTTAAGATTATTTACGGAGAAGAAAATAATATACTACGGCCTAGTAGACATGTTTTTAATAGACTTACACTACAATTTATATTTGATTTTATCAGAGTTGCTTACCTAGTTATTTCATACATTTTTGGTTATTTTTTGATGGTTCCTAAAAAATCCTTTTGTTAAATTGCTATTTTTGTTATTACCAAGTTCATTAGATCAGGGCTCTATGTTACTACTCGGGTATAATTTTTCTTAACAGTATTATTTTAGATGTGAACTGAAAACTACCCTGTATAACAAACTAGGTTATGTCTAAGAAAGAGAGAGTCATAGTATAGTACAGTAATTTACAGTGATATTACTGGCGGTAATCCTGAAGTTGACAATCATGAACCTACAGAAGACAGGTTGTGATGTCGGTATTATACACACAATGTATGTATTTATCGTGTTTCTGATGTCACATTAACTGCAGCACCCCATTGATCTAGTTATAGGCTGATTTACTTTAAGTAAACTATGAAATTGGAAGTTATTTTTGTGTAATATCCATTTATGATGTAAAAATATTGATTCCTGCTTATATAATGTTCCTACATGTAACACTTTATTTCACAGGTCCCTTGGAAAAATGTTATAACAGAGATCTACTGTATTTGGTAATGTTAAGGAAATTAAATTGTTAAGTACACTGTAACTGCTTCAAATGTACCCATTAGGTAGTTCATTAAACAGTTATTATATCATGCAACATGACAAAAAGGATAATAATGCACTGTATAGTTAAAGGTGCCACCTTCCTCAAGCTATTTTATGCATTGGCGGTTTGCAAAGGAATGATGTGGGTGACAATGATGTGTACACCTAGTGCCACACTGCTCTTGCATGGGATATTTTTAACGTGTAGTCCATAAGAAAAGTATGTAATTCAGTTATGCACACATAATATTAACTCTTCTTTACCTTATATTTGATTCGTTGAGTGACACTAACTTGGACAGTTGGAACTGTAGTATGTAAGTATGTGTGTGACACAGCTATATTGATGATGTTTTGTGGTGGGGTTAGCAGCCACAGTGGCGGGAGCGACCCACAACCTCGTACACACGGTGCCTGCTGCCAGCGTGACCCCAGTGACACTCACTCCACAGCCCACCGCAGCATCGCCGGTCCAGCAGGCCACATCTGTCTCCGTTGCGTCTCCGTTCTTTTCTCCGGAGGCAGCTGCGGGCGGAGACTCGCAGAGCCCGACTGCTCCTGTGTCACCCCCGCACCTGCAGCAAAATGGTTTCAGCCAGCCGGCCGTGGCGTTCACGGGCGTGCAGGGCACGTGGACAGGCAGCAACACACTCACCTACACTGCGAACATGCAGCCACCAGACTCCAGGACCCACCATACTGGATACTGTAAGTCTTTCTGCGTTCTCTCTCTGCTTGCAAATTGTTTTGTAGCACTAAATATGTTTGGTTTTTACCTTGCAACAACAGGAAATTGTACGAGGAATTCCCATTTTGAGATTGATTGCTGGACCATACCTTATGTGTAATACGTGTCTCCAGAATGTAGACTTGCATCAAGAAGTAGCTAACAAATTCTAATTCAGATAGAGCAAATATTACCAAAACATAACTTGCGCCCTGTAGCCAGGAATTGGTTCTAGAAATCTTGACAGGTTGTAATGGTCCGGCATTCAGGTGGAGAGTTGTGTAGTACGTTATCAACTAAATGAGCTTCCAGAGGGCATCCGTTTCATTGACGTGCTGTTGACCTGCTAACCAGTGTTCCCGAAAATGAATTTGTCAAATTGATGTCTTTATAAAAATAGAGATACTACTCTTAAAATTGAGGTATTGACTGTTTAACTTGTGAACTTGGACAACAGGAAATATGTGTGTGTGTGTGCGCGCACGTGCATGTGTACGTCTGTGTCTATGTATACACAAAAATGTATGCATAAATGCATTTACACATGCATATAATTTTTTTTGTTATTACTGGAAGTAGAGTGTGGGAGGATATATGTTTACTTTGAAACTACAGTAATGGAATCAGTAGTGTGTTATGTGTTAGTGTTTGTGACGCAGGGCCACATAATACGCAACCTATGGAGGCACTGACAGGTTTGCTGTCTACCCAACCAGCTCCAGAGTATTGGTGTTCTGTTGCATACTTTGAATTGGACACCCAAGTTGGGGAAACTTTTAAAGTTCCGTCATCGTGCCCAAACGTCACGGTTGATGGCTACGTGGACCCATCCGGTGGAAACCGATTCTGTCTTGGCGCCCTCAGCAATGTTCACAGAACAGAACAAAGTGAAAAAGCTAGGTAAACCTGTCACGTCTTTTCTAATTTGCCCTTATTTTCAAATTATTTTGTTCTGTAGGTGTGGGTATTACTGTGTTGGAATAGTTTGATATTTAATGTTTCAAGATTTACCCTGAATATTAGTTATTAAATAGCTACTTCCAAGTGATTTTGTCATTGAACCTGACATTAATGATAATTTACTTGAATTGCCTGTAGTATTAAAAAGAGAGTACATATTTCTTTGAATGAATGTAGAATGAAACTAACGTACATTGAAATGCTACACTACAATTTACAATTTTGTTCAGAGAGACATAATGAGAGGCTTCAGCAGAATCCAATATTGTACCATTGCTCTGTTTAACCGTATTTCAAGTGTGCTACTGGTTGTATGAGTGCAGTCAGTATTTACAGTGCCAACATCTGATGTGATAAAAATAAATTTAATGTGGACATTGTTTGTTTTCAAGTTTACTGCAGCTTCCTTTGGTTTCAGACTGCAGCGTGTGATATGTGTTCTGTTTGCTGCAGGCTCCACATTGGGAAAGGTGTACAGCTGGACTTGAGGGGTGAAGGAGATGTGTGGCTGCGATGTCTTAGTGATCACTCTGTGTTTGTTCAGAGTTACTACTTGGATCGCGAGGCAGGCAGAGCGCCAGGAGATGCAGTACACAAAATATACCCCAGTGCTTACATAAAGGTAGCCTTGCATTACCGTTCACAATTAACAAGCCATGTGCAAGTTTTTTGTACATGCTGTGATTTTTTACTGTGAGTGTTATGCGATGTAAAATAATTGAAATATATTTGTTTATTGTTTAGAATATTTAAAGAAGTTATTTGAATTATCTTTGTGCAGTAGTGAAACTCAGAACTAAGGTTGCCATGACATTATTTAAGATCATTAGGTTTTGGAGTCAAATTTGTAGCATGTGACGAATGTGTTTTACTTGGGAGAGCTGCCCTAGTCAGCAAGACATCATGATCGTGCTTGTGGTAAAAAGAAAGTTATTACTGTACGTATTTATTAGCTGGAAAATGAAACAGTCTAATTTTTTTGTCACAGTGTGCAGGATGGTTTAATGGTCAACACAAAGGATCTGCCAGACACCTTTCTTAGATGAAGTGTCTTAAATTAAGCAAAGTTACATTACAACTCAATATTACTGTAGATAGAAATGGGCACTTATAGGTACTCGTGGATAGTCCCAGTTTATTTCCAGCCTATTTCTTAGCTAAGCAAACTTATAATTTGGGGACTGTATAAAGTTTCACTGTTCTTGGAATGACCCTGATTGACGTCATAAAATTGGTAGAACATGCCTAATTTTTATCCATATTACCCAAGAATTGTAGCATTTTTTGTGATGTTTTGTTCAGTTGTAAAAATATGGTACATGTTTTGTAAGTAAAATGTTTGTATTATTTAATAGGCAAATGTATTATACACCAGAAGAGTACAAAAATTAAATTTACACCTAAAACTAGAAGTGTGCGAATAAGGATTTTTCCTTAAAATGATATGATATTTTTCTGTGATTTTCATGAAATACAAAATTATTATGAATATAAAATTTTTATGTAGATTTAATCATAACAAATATTTAACTAATATTGTAAAACTATGCAGTGATGTACGTAAATTAGCAGACAATACAAATTAGTGGCTTCTCTAGCCATCATTTCTCATGGGACTGACAAAAAATTTCAATTTATTTGGTCTTAAAATGCTGTAAAATAAAGAAACGGGACCCCAGAATGTGTTCCATGGAAGCAGATATTTCAGTCCATTAAGTTGAGCCCTCATCCCACTCTTGGTGCTCTCGTATGGTTATAAAGGACTTGGGGACAGACAATAAGGATCCCACCAATTCGCCTTCCTTCCCAGAGTTCACCTGAAAATTTTCCCCTTTGAACATGCGTGAGAGCGCATCAGCAACCGGATTCGCTTTGCCGCTCACATGATGAACCTTATAACGAAAACGGTTCAACCGAAGGATCCACCTGCCTAATTTCCCAAGCTGCTGTGGATGCCCAAGTATCCAGGAAAGAGCCTGATTGTCAGTGTAGAGATTAAACTCTACTCCGTCAAGAAACCCCTGGAATCTCTCCATGCCGAACAAACACGCCAGGCATTCTTTTTCGTAGGCACTCAACCTACGTTCTGAGTCTGTCAAAACTCTACTGGCATACGCTACCGGTTTGTCAGATACCCCACCATCAACAACCGCCGAGGCATCCACATTCAGGTTAAATTTCTTTTGAAAATCGGGTAAACGCATAACCGGCTCCTCACAGAGCAACCTCTTTAAAAAACAGAGCAACCTCTTTAAATATTTGAAAGCCTTTCGTTGATCACTTCCCCACTCGAAGGTCACTCCTTCCGTCTTAACCAGTTCAGCGGTTCCACGATTTCCGATAATCCCGGAATAAATCTAGCATAGTACCCGATCATGCCCATGAATTTTTATACTCCCTTTACCGTAATGAGACACGGGAATTCCAAAATGGGTTTCACTTTATCCATATTAACTCGTAATTTACGGCCCTCAATGAGGTAACCAAGAAACTTAACCGTCTCTTTTCCCAATTCTACCCTTTCTGGATTAATCATTAATCCCATCTGTCTTAACTTATTCAACACCGATCGCACGTGTTGTAAGTGTTCCTCCCACGTCTCACTGTGTACAATGACATCATTCACGTAATGCTGCACATACTTAAATTTCAATTCCAAAAGCACTTGATCCAGCACTCTTCTAAGGGCCTGACTACCAAAGTTACTCCCAATCGGGATCCTGGTAAATTCATACTGAGCCCATGGCGTACTAAAAGCCGTAAACTTCCTACACTCCTCATGTAATTGCACCTGGTGAAAACTACTATTAAGATCTAAGGTGGAGAAGTACTTGGTCCGCGATGAGCGCTGCCGGTCGTTTCTCGTTCAACGTGGGTGGTAGTGAGGGGTGCAAAATAACTCCGAAAAGGTGGTGATCCGCGACAGATTGATGACTCTGCACATCCCTAATTAATAATTTAATGAATGTTTAGCTGGTATGATGGAATAAAACGCTTTGCAAATTTATCAGTAACCATGTTAAATACTTTTCATCTTTAGTAAATGTTAATTGATCACAATGATCAGTTTTTTTAACAAGTTGGATCCTGACGTATCACTCCGCTGCTTTGCTGAATAAGTCCGAGTGTCTGCCCAGGGAAGTCAGTGGTACATCGGAGCTCGGGAACGGTCGCCGGGAGAGGGCCGGCCAAGTTTTTTTATTGGAGTTTGTAAACTGTCAGTTGTGAATGTGATACATTGGAGCTCGTGACCAGTCGCAGGGAGATGGCCAGCCAAGTTTTTTTGTTGGAGTTTGTAAACAGTCAGTTGTGATCCATCGGAGCTAGAGGACGGTCGCTGGCAGATGGCCGGCTGAGTGTTTTTTTTAGTTGGTGCGTCATGGCGGGAGGAAGAGGATGTGTTAGATGTGGTAGAGGGGCTGTGAAGTCTAGAAGGCGGATTCGTTAGAAGAGGTACTATTTTTCTGTCTCTCTTTTTGCCATACTGCCCTCTTTTTTAGTAATGTAACCAGAAGTGGGTATTGATAATCGCATAGTCAGAACTAAGGTAGATAAAGTGCCGGGCCAAGCACTACTATGGAGGGCAAGCGACAAGTCGTAATACATAGATAGAAAAATCCACTTAAAGTAACCCTGGGCGGGCACTCACTATGTGAATTGCCTTTGTTAAATTGCGTTAAAAGAAAGGTTAAATAGAAAAGAAAAAATGCCGATATTATGATTTTTCTTATTATTTTTTCATCTGTTGCTGACTAACCTCACTGCTATCCAGGCTTCAGTATTATAATCACCACCTCTGCATCAGCTTTTTTGTTTTCGCCATTGTTCTGCCTGCTAACTACTTGCAATAGCAACGGAAGAGAGTTACGTCCCCGTCCCGAATGCACAACAACAACACGCAGCAACTGCAATTGACCCATTAACTACTACTAGAGGGCGGAGGCCGTTTCAGGGCACCGCCACAACGTGCCAAACACGTGTTAGAATAACATACAATTTAAAACAATAGGACGTGATCATATGACCTGATGAAGCAGTAGTGGCAGCCCTGATCAACAAATTGGTTAACTTCCATCGCCAACAATGAAAATAGTGTGTATTATACGTGAAAAATAAGTAAGCATTTTGGAGGAAACGTAACTTAACAACACAGCTTCGTATCCAGCATTAGTCAGTTAACTATTTTATTCTATTCAGATAGCGTCATTTATATAACTATTTTACAAACAACCGCACCATTATCAACAGACATGTACCGGCAACCAAAACAAAGGACGTCATTACGTGTGCTTCTCGTGTGTTCGTGTGCATTTGTAATAACTGTTCTTTTAAGGTGTTAGCATAAATTCTGTGCATATATTTAATATATTGCAATGCAGGGATTAAAATACCTGGCCTGTAATCGCCAATGACAACGGGATATTTTAAGACGTGTTTCGGAAGAGGGAACTGGAAAAACGTTCAACTTTGCAGCTCCGTGGCATGTCTACAAAAACAATCGCTAAAAGAAGCAGGTAATCCGTCCAGAGAAAAGTGCTATAGGCAATAAAATAAATGTTACCTACCTTTTATTTTAACGGAATTTGTGTTATATTTGTAGCAAAATATGTATGCAATTACAGTAGGTCATGAATCTGAAAAGATATATCTAAAAGTATGTCAAACCTTCATAAACACATTTTACAACACATAATGAAGACTGAAAACAATGTGTGATAAAATAGTGGAACCATCCTATCACTAATCAAATTTGTTATATAAATCAAAAATCAATACTGTAATAACTGAATTCTGTATCAATATTTTAAATATTTGCCAAACACTACCAAATGTTTTTGCTGAATAACTTTAAACAACCTTGATGTCTATTTTTTGGTGTTTTTATGAAGACAATATAGCTAGTTCTGTGCAGCACTATCTGTGATTAAATTAACATCATACCTATGTTCACTTGTCCGTTGCAAAGTGTAGTGTTATGAAGCATTGTGGTTGATAGGTGTTTGACCTGCGGCAGTGCCATAGACAGATGCAGCAACAAGCTGCAACAGCTCAAGCAGCTGCAGCTGCACAGGCAGCTGCTGTGGCCGGACACATCCCAGGACCTCATTCTGTTGGCGGTATTGCACCTGCCATAAGTGAGTTGAAAGCCACTTACCAGTAATTCAACTCTTATTGCAAAATTTCTCATTAACAATTTTTTATTCTGTATATTATCATTCAGTGTTGATAAGATGTGAATTGCTTGGAGTTACGCTCGCTGTATTTTAAACTGTACTCCTTCCCTTAAAAATTTGAAAATAGTGTAGACGCATGTATTGCTTTCTGGAATTTTTGATTAAATATGTTTGTATGTGAAGTACATATATAAATTACTGCTTGAGATTTAAGAACAATTTTGTGTACTCGAGCAAAAACAAAAGAGATGCAGTGTGGACTTATAACTTGAAAGAAAATAGACCCTTATTTTACATCTCGTATTGGTCTGTATATTATACAATTTCATACCTGCCAACTTTTCAGGATGACAATTAGGAAGATATTTCAAATTTGTAAATTTTTGCGTAAAACATACGCAGCAATTTTTTGCGCCACATTACATAACCATTTACATTAATTAAAAATTAAAAATAATTCTGAAAGCAACGACAAACAAGTGCTACAATCATTAATCAACAAATCTGTGAGTCAATTAACTGAAAAATAGATAAATAGCATTTACATACCTTTTAATTTGAAAGCGAGCACTGTGATTTCAATGAGGAAGCAATTGTCTTCTTTTCTTTCATCAAAAAATCTGGGCTATAGTTTTGTTCATAACATGAACCAGATTGTCTGCACTTGAGGATAGAAATAGCTTCCAGAGTTTCGTTTGACATTGATGACCTGTGCTGTGTCATATTCTTCTTAATTAAACTGAAGATCCGCTCACACTCAGCGTTGCTGTGTGGTATGGATAGGATAGACAACATTACTCTTGCAATACGATTATACTTTGGCATTCCATCTACTCCACGAATATTGGCTAGCTGAGCCCATTTTACATCTTCACTAACTTCTGATGCACAAATTTCTGAAATGTTGTCGACCTGAAGAGTTGTGAACTGCTTTTGTACTTCGTCTACTTCACCATCTTGTGTTTCGCCTTCCTTTACAGTAAGCATAATAGGAAATACATTCCACAAAGAAACGGACAGATGAAAAACTGGCATTTTCAAAGTTACTGAGTCTAGCAACCTCTGCATGTTCCAGTACCTCATTTTTCAAAGGCAACTTATTGACAATGTAATCACATGCCAAGACAAAGTACTTCCGAACAGAAGAATAAAAAACCAGTTTTTCTTTGTTTTCTAGTGTTCTCACAATGTTTAAAGCCTGGTTCCCTATAACTAAATCAGTGTCTTCTTTCTGATTCACAATGGAGTGATAATCGAGTTCAAATACAGAGCTGGCTTTGATTACTTTTGCCTTCACAAAAAGTATGATAATAGGAATGAAAAATAATAGGAATAATAGGAATGAAAAATCCTGTAGTGCAAACGGTAATAGAGATTATCTTTACCGGCAAAAGTATAAGCGTGAAAGTGAGCTGATAATTGCTTGGAGAAAAGTAGGGTTTCAGGTTGTATGTCTGCTAGGAATTTTTCCGCCAAGGGGGTGGGGGAGGATATTGATTGACATTTCCCGGGAAACGTGTAGCAAGTTGTTTCCCACGCTGGTGTTTGGGAAGGTATGTAGAGGAGGGGAGTGAGCTGCCTGCCGTGAGACAAACTCTAGCTGTCACGGTCTTTATCTACGAAAAGTAAGATTAAGATTTCTCTTTATTATAAAGAAATGGGGAGTAGATGAAATGTGCAACTGTCAAACCCGCCTTGTTGGAGGGGGGGGGGGTTGTGGGGGACTGTGCCAACAAGAATGGTGTGAAATCAAGCAATACATGACTGATAACCACAGAAAAAAGACATGTATAGAAGTTGTACACTTTCTTTGCACTGACAAAACAATTGAAAATCTGTTTCCAAATATAGCCAAACTTGCACAAGTTTACAGAGTCATTCCACTTCACACAGCTGACTGTGAGAGAGACTTCTCTCAAATGAAGCTCATAAAAACTGACTTAAGAAACAGACTGGGTGAGTTCACGCTCGATTCCCTGCTACACATTTCA
>PNEQ01000447.1:29120-41689 GCA_003012365.1 Medauroidea extradentata
GAACAGAATAATTCGCTTGAAATAGCAGTGAAAGTTAACCATGGTTGAGTTTTTTGTTAAATAAAATTAGGGTGTTTAAAACAGATCTACAGAATTTGACGTAAAAATTAAATTTTTTTAGTGTATTACAGTTTTTGTACAGGTAACCCACACTCTCAAATTCCTAGCTACATCCCTGATGCTCTATGATTCAATATGAAAATTAATCCAATATTGCTAATTCTCAATGTGTCAAGCAATTTGATTTCGGGGTTATCCTACTTCACAAATACAATAAATAAAAACAATGGCTATGAATACTGTTTCATAATTTTGGGATTACTGATAATTTTTTTATGGTGTACTATAATATGTATGTCATTACAAAATTTCCTTACTACTGTAAGTGTAGGTATAGGTCATTCGGGATAAAGCGAGCACTAAAGATTTAACCTTTAAAAAAAATCACTAGCCGTTACTGCGTATACATCACCACTAACAAGAGTTACTTTACTGCTTGTATGGTTGGTAGCGATTTATTGCATGTAGTTCCGTGTATTTTCCTATTTGAACACAACATTAGTCAAAGAACATCACATTAAATCGACATCTCTGTATTTAATACACTCTATAAAGTATATATTTGTAAAAGAAAGGAAGAGGCCGCTAGGCTATCAGTATGTACAAAAGACAGAAGCACAAGTACTCACGTTTTAGTACTTGACAGATACACACAAAAATAGGATGACACATAATCGTGAAAGCACATATCGCAACGTTTCGCTGCTTACTTAACCTCACCTGGTCATTTTCCAAAACACATGCAGTTTCCTAGATGTCGAGTTGGCACTACACAATGGCATCATTCACACCTCAATACACACAAAACCAACAAACAACCTTCAATACCTTCATTTCAACAGCTGTCACTCATACCATGCCAAAAAGTCACTACCTTACAGCCTTGTCACCAGAGCCAATCGGCAATCGGCCAGTCGCATATCGCATATGTTCATAACGTTCATAAACGCCACAAGTGACTAAGTTTGGAGTCTTTCCGAACACAGTATATAGCACATAGCTGTCTTCAGTATTCACTTGATTTTTCTCAAGACCACAAGACTTGAGAGTGTACAATTAAATTTTGATTCATTCTTTTGGTGTTGCAATGAAAGTTGACCAACTTCATAGCCTCCGAAAAAAAAAAAAATCGAGTGCTTCACTAATTTTGGTTTCTTTTGACAAGAGTCTTGTAAACCTTTTTAGTTTTATTTTTCCACAAAATGCTATGAACATCAAGATAACACCCTTGCAAGAAGGCATCCGTGCTTGGTGTTCTATTTATTTTGCGACATGGCTCGGTCATAATAATTGTAGGTGTGATTTTAATATGAATATGTCTGTCTATTGATATAAATTTAAAATTCAATTATTATTTGCCGTTTTTTGTGTGAAACAATACAGACGTCAGACTATGTATTCAGGAGAAGACAATTGATGCTCAGAGTTTTCTCTCTTTTTTTTCGTGACAAGGGTTGGCCATACTATATACCGTTAAGGGGTACCTTTTTAATCGGAAGACGTCTGTCTTGTGATATAAATTTATATTTCGGTGATAACTTGTCCTATTTTACTGCAAAGCACTATGAAAATTGGGACCCCATTGGATACACTTTACAGAAAAAAATGGAGTTTAAAAATTTGGTAAAGGGGTGCGGGCAACATTGGTCTCAATCGATTTTACAAAGGTAGCTATTTTACAAATGTCATAATCATAAACATAATCGTCAGTATTCATAAAATCTATGGTCTAATGTACCTAAAATGTAACCTCTTGCATCTTAATCGTTACAAAATGACAGTGTCACAAACACAGGACTGTTTGACTGTCAGAGAGGCACAGACAGATTGAGTAGCTTCTTTGTCCACTACACATGGAACATTTTTAGATAACATTGTCTGTGGAGGGCAGTGATTTTTTTCAGAAATTGATTTCATAAATTGCTCATTTTATTGTGGGTACATATTTAGCAATTTTACTAGCTCCTTGCACATTATAGTACAGTATACAGTATTTATTTTTGTTGCTTTTCTGAACCTGTAGGTTTGAGTGCTGCAGCTGGTATTGGAGTGGATGACCTACGGCGACTGTGTATCTTGAGGCTGAGTTTTGTGAAGGGCTGGGGCCCTGACTACCCCAGACAGTCCATCAAGGAAACCCCCTGTTGGATTGAGGTCAGCTAGCATTACAAACATAGTCATCAATTAGACTTTTTTAAATTCCTTAACCTTAACATTTCTATGTTTTAATTTGTTCCAAATACTGTAAAACTCTGTTCAGACATTTTTCAATGGAAAAGCAATTAAAAACTTACTATAGTTGGAAAAACTTCTTAAGTGTGAATTAATAAATCGTAGTTGAGAATAGTAATCGATAAATATAACACAAGGCCAAATAATAAAATCTTTAATCTTTTTATGCTGTATTTCATCATTACTGCAAGAAAAAACCCAAAATAGCTTGGTACTGTATGTAGTAGTATAGTGGGCTTTCCCAAGCGAAAATGTTTGTTGAATAAAATATTTTGGTCCTCTTACATAAATAACCACTTCTGAATATATGTACTGTACATGCATTTGATCAGTTTGTGAGTGAATGGATTGTATTGCACACATACATTAAGTATTTGTCTGGATGCTTAAGCTAGTTTGTGCGTATTGTTGGCAGGTTCACCTGCACCGAGCCTTGCAGCTGCTTGACGAAGTGCTACACACTATGCCCATCGACGGCCCTCGCGGTATTGAGTGAATGCAGGACAGGGCAGTGTCGAACATCACTACAGAAGATAAACGAGGAATTTCCATCAAGACATCAGTTTTATTGTGTTTTGTTTATAATTTATTCCTAGGACCTATAACAGAAGTGTCTGATTTATGTTTCTCTAGACTGGATAGTCAGGAGACATAGTGAATATTTGAGCAGTACAAAGTCGCAAATAATAAATGTAAATATTCATGGTGCGCATCACCAGTGGCTAAATGTGAAATATTATGCCATTTACAAAGCCAGAGAGAGCTTTGCAAGTTGTTAGTGCGTTCATGTAGATTTCAAATAATATTTTTTAAATACGTCACTAGTATTTTTGAGTAATGTACATGATACTAACTTACAGTATTTCATTGGCTAACGTGACTGTTTTTTACAAGTTTTTTTAAAACTCTCTTTTATGGACTTGTATTCAAAAGTCAAGGCATAGTTACCATTATTGACATGGAAATGTTGCAGAATGTTGAACATAAAAATTTATGCTTGGCCATGTTTGTTCCTGCCCCTTGTCTTGCCACACTACTGACAGTGCTGAACTCAAGCAAGGGAAATAGTCTAAAGAGTGCTGAATATCCAGACAGGCACTAAACCTCATCGTTGAAGTCTCAGTTATTTACCTACAGAACAATACAGTGTCTGCTGGCTAGAAACTATGATCTCAATGGCAGCAGCACACAAAACTGAACTTAATTTTGCGGTATTTGTTAATTACTACTGTCAGACACTGATACACAGTAATTTATCGTGTAGCATTTACAGTATTCTTGTATAAATACAGCTGTCAATACATTTTACTAATACATATAAAGACATGCATAAAACTGCATTTTTAGTTAAAGTTATTTAATGTATTTAAACTAACCGATTATCCTGTATTTAGAACTTTGTATTTTTTTTACTACTTTCAGCCATTAACTTGGAGCAAATACAAACACTCATTTGAAGATCATCTGTTGTTGCTTCCAGTAAATGCTTCAAACATTTAAAAATAATTATTCATCACATTTTGTTTTTGAAACTGTGAGATTATTATAGGGTATTGTTTTGTAAGTAAAATTGTGGAAATCTTGGTTGAGACTTTTAAATGGCTTTAGATCCTTTTTCTGCAAATTGATAATATGAAAAGTTTTGAGTTTAGGAATAAGCTAATTTACACAGAAACAAACAATATTTGATTACTCTTATCATTACAGTAAATGTTATCAATATCTGTCAGGTTTACGCAAGGTGCAGGATTTTGTATGACTCTTCCTCTTTACAAGAATACAAGGGAGCGCACCTGTCACAGAGACTGCAATCGCTTTGTGTTTGGTTTTGACTGGCGGGGCAAGCGAGGCAGCCATGACCTGTGGAAGGGAGCGAGCGGACACAAAGGTGTCAAGTATAGGCCCTTGCTGGAACGTTTTCTGTGGAGCAGAAGGCTGGACGGCAAGTGCGGCGTCAATGGGCGTGCAGCCTTGTCTCTTAAATTTATAGTAGACATGCTTGAAAGACATGCCAGGCAGACACAAGGAATTTACCCAAGCTAAGGTAGCCTTTTTCTGGTATCATTTTCTCACCCTTTGCTTTGATGTAGGATGTTGAAAAGAAACAGAAATGCCTGTGAAGTGCTTTAGGGCTTCTACTTCTGGTTGGTGTTACCTAATACTCTTCTCCGGTTGGAGTGGTTCCCAGCGATGGAGGGTGCAGATGCAGGATGCCCTTAAGACCCTAGCGCTCTGATGTGGAGGTCTGGCGATTCGAGTGGTACAGGATGAACTGTGTGCACAGAGTGACTCGAAGGCTTAGCAGGGCAAGCAGAGGAAGGAGGCAGAGGTGGCAGTCGGCCCTTCCTTCATAGATAGAGACCTGCTGTTGACCTGGGTTAAGACACGGGAAGAAAAGGGGTGAAGGGGGTGAGTGCATGAGATGGCCCCAGAGGCACAATGCAATGCACTCACTGGGCACTAAGGTTTACAATATGCGCAAAATATTTTTGATGGTGAAATAGTGGAAAAAATTTTTTTTCAATGAATCAGACATGCCAATACAGTACAACATGTATGTGTATGTGCTATAATGGAGCTTCTGTTGGGTGCACTTTATTTGCTGATGGCAGGCAAAAGTTTGAAGTTATGTTGCAATGTTGTGGCAATTGCCACTTAACCCACTGTTGCCCAAAAAATGTTGAAGTTGCACTGTCCTTCACAATGTGGAATTTACAAAGAAAATTCTGGTTCCACTTATGCTGTAGTATATTTACCGTTAGACAAATTCAAAGTTTCTGAACCTCAATTACAACAAAAATTATGCAGAACCTAAGTTCCTCACTACCTTGTTCTGTTTTTACTGGTCACCAGCAACTGGACTTCGACTCTGGTATGCAACACTAGCTACCAAGTTCAAAGCAACAAACTCGCCACTCGTGTCTGATTAGGTACTATGGGTGCTTGCGCCAGAATGGCGTCCACAGAAAGGACGTAGTGGCTAAAAGCAGTCCTCGGCAGAGTGATACAAGATCCAAACTATTCGAAAATTGTACAAATATTCTTTAAAACAGTTTTGAAAAAGGTTACAACTAGTATTAAATTTATAAATTTCACAATGGACTAACACACAAATTAAACATAAAATTACTAATTGGGGACAAAAATTGCATATGAGCGGCACTATTTCCACAGTGCAATACCTGAAGCAGACAAAGGTAAAAGCTGACTGTGCGTCAATAACATGCGTCACCGAGAAATTCAATGAAGCCAAAAAATCTTACAACGTAGACACCAGAAATCCTACAGCCTGGAGAAGATTGCAACACACAAAGTTACTCACTTCACCAGGAAAATTTAATAAAATACTAAAAACGGCCAAAACTCGAAAAATACAAGAAAAGTTTATACGTATCAACAACAATAATTAGACTGTTTTATGCATAAACAGACCAAGCCCCAATTGTAAGTTATGTGTAAAATATTTTTCTGCTTTGAAACAGTCTTACAAAAATTATTTTAGGTAATCCTATATCCTGCGGTCACAAATATTGACATTATAGGACTAAAATACTTTTCGTGACTTTTTCAAATCTGAAAAACTTATATTGTAGCATGTTTATGCATAACACTGTCCAATTTTAATTCTGTTGTTGTCAATTTGAAACCAAAGACACCAGGAAACTAAATAAGAGTCTCTACTTTTAAATTCCCCACTGTATTTTAATTTAATTAGCAAAAAGTGCCTGCTCACTTCACAATACATTTCATAAATTTATATCTCTCTAATTTACCAGGCTAGTTAATTTTGCTTTACAAATAGTCATAACTCGATGCAATGCTGTAGTTTTCATCAACACAACAGCACTAGGATGACTAACAAGAGAGGATTGCAATCATACCACCTTTACAGAATATTATGTACTTTGTGCTCATCTTCTACATGTGGGCAAGTCAGTAATGTACAACAATCGTGTATGGTGCAAATAAAACTGGCAGTCAGTACTCAGGTTTAACGTTGTACTCCTATGACAGAATGCAGGTGGAGGTTATGGACAGGTATGCCAGATGCTTTTGAGGTAGCCATGTTTACTGCAGTGTACAGTTGTTTTCAGTTGACTGCATTATGTGGCAGTCTAGTCCCTTGGGCGGCTAAGGCACACTGACGGGTGGCAAGAGTTGACATCTCGGTAGTTTGTTTATCGACGTTGATTTCAGTAGGAGGTTTGCTATTAACGTAGCTTCTTAAACATGTGGTACCTTGCTGTGTGAATTCAAATGGGGAATGCAGATGACGTAATACAAAAGTTGTTCCAGCCATGCAGCAGTAAGTGTCTGGCAGGTCAGTCAGCCACTCAATTCCTGATAAGTCTCCTTCTTTACTGCCAGCACTTGTAACTGTTTCGAAGATCTTTAAGCAAGAACACTGCTATCGAAAACATACACCTCAGTAGTGATGCTTGTGCTTTGTCCATCTCTTGAGGTATCAGGTGGCTTGGAAACTGACACGTTACACGATACTCCAGGTGTATGGAAAAATAATTTTCTCCCTTTAACCCTAATGCACCTTAAAAGTTGATCTTTGAAAGAACTGTGCAATGGGAGTGCATGACTTGAATTATTTACTTGGACATATACTCCATTGCGAAATAAATGAGTGTCAAAGAGAAACTAAACAAATAATAGAAAACCATAAATGAGCAGAGTATGCTTTAGTCAACGACTGATTTTATAATTTCATGTTGTTTATGTATCCCACTCTACTTATTTATGGTTTTCTATTATTTATTTAGTTTTTATTTGACAGTCATTTATTTTGCAATGGAGTATGTCCAAGCAAATAGTTCAAACCTTAAAAGTTGCCTGAAAACTGTACATTGTTTGCACATAGCAGTCCGATATGCGCAACATTTACATTATTTACGGTACATTACACACTGTCAATTCAAGCCTTGTATGAAGAGTAGTTACTTCTTTGTGAGTCTAATCATGAACAAGTTTCTTTGAAATGCAAATTTTATAGACTTGCCAATATTTATTCGCATAACTGCAGCATGTATTTGACCAAATTTTTAGACCCCCCCCACCCAATCATAAAAAAAAAGGGGGGGGGGAATTATGAGGTGTTTCGAAAAGAATGTTTTTATCTTTACAATTTTTTTTTTCATGTAAAATAAAACTAAAAATTCTTCAATATTTACTCATCTATAGTGTCATATTTTCACCAAAAATAAAAGAAAAGATTTCTGGAGTGCATGGTTAACATGGAAAAATTCTCTTTAATCCATTTATGTGCATCATTAATTATGTAGCCTGTTGATAAATATAGGTGCGGCCATTATGCTGTTCTTTTTTAATATATTTTTAAACCTTTCAAAATAATGGCTGCTATTACACAAGCAAATAAAGTTCTTCATTGCCTAGCTGATTCAACATCATGTGGGCAGTGGAAAAGGATTACTGGTAATAACTTTGACTAAATAACTAAAAACCAAAGCATAGTCTTGTTCACTTGAAAATTGGATCAGCTGTCAGCTTCAAAAAGGTGGATTTGATTTTTATGAGTTTTTCGTTGAAACTTTTGTTTAGTTCAAAGTAAATGAAAGCTGATTTTACAAATTTTTCTCTGTTTTAAGTTCTATAACTATGGTGGGCTGTTAGCCTTCATCGATTGCTATGTTTGTACTCAAGTATTTTTTCATAGATAACTTCACTCCATGTGAGCCGAGACTTTTGATGTTTGAACGTGGTTAATGTACAGTAGTAGGTAATCAAATCACTAAAACGTGTCGACAGAGATGTACAAGTTCTTACCGAAAGAGTAGGTACTAGCAGGATGGAGAACACGAAAAACAAATGGACAGCACATTTTTGCATGGTTGCGATGCTTTGCTGGCCAGGCCAGCTTCCTCGGGTGTTCTCCGACCTGCAAGTACTGTTTCTGTAAGTAATGTTAAATATCTGCCTACGTGTTTTAGTAATTAGTAGCCTAGCTGCCGTTTCCCCACATTTTCTTTGTTTACTGTAGCAATTGTTAGCAAATGGTTACTATATATTTCCTCAAGCATCACCAGGAAAAATGCTTGTAAGCAATCTGTAGTTAACTTCAGGCAGCATACAGAATTGATTTTTATGCTATGCTTTGACAAAAAGATACTGTACCTATTTTTACAAAAAATTAATGTGGACTAAAGTAGTGTACATTTACGTAAGGTAAAGGAAAAAACTTTATCACATTTTTTTTAGTATATAAAAAAATATATTAAGGATGGAATTACGAAATTATAACGATTGTTAGCACATGTAATTTTATAGCAGCACACTGGCATCGCATGATATATGTGACTTTTGGATACAGTGTTATCTTTCAATATACATTGTGGGGAATATTGTTACAGTGAAAAGAATAACCTTTACCACGTCTGATTTAAATCTGAGTGAAACACCAGAACAATTTAAGATTTAGTAAAACGTGTTTTACAGCTGGACGGCATATACATCCACCAACTCTGCGTCAAACGTTAGTTATTGTATTTATATGTGCAGGGGTGTCATTTCTGGTTTTTCTGGTGGGGAGGGGATAATTTTTTTTATGTCAATAGTGACTTTTTTTTGCATCTTTTTACTAATTAAGCATGTATGAATTAGAAACTTTAATAATAAAACTTTGGTTTTATATGCTTACGTTAGTATTACGTATTTAAATACCAAAATACACAAAAAAATTTTATACAAATTTCCTTCTAAATCCAGAGGGTGAGTGCATTGGCCCCCCTCCTCCCTGCCCCACCTAAATGATGCTCCTGTATGTGTGTATAACAGTCCCGCTTTTTTTTATACAAAAAAAAACTAAGTACATAACTTGGGAGACCCTATTGCTGCTACTGGGTCTTTGGTCTTGAGGATGAGGTGGTATAGCAACCCGACGGTTGCCTGGCGTGCGTGTTTCTCCACACATCGCTGCCACTTCAACTTCCAATGGGCAGGCCATTTATCTGTGTTACTTGAGGTCTGTGTAGGCACCACGCTGGCAATGGCCTCGGCTCCGATGTAACGACACTCAACTCTGTATGGGGGTGAAGACATGTAGCCCTACTGGCAGCACGTACTCCTGATGTACCATCAGCTGCCGTGTGCATGTCAATGTTGTGAGGTGGGACTTTCGTAGGCAGCTCCAGGTCCTCTTCTTGCAACGAGAGGGGACGGGTATATCAGATCTAACTACTGTAATTAGGTAGATTCCCAGTTCATTGCAATAGTCTTGGTGATTTATTGCCACGCTGTCCCTACCACATGCACCCAATCTCGGTGATCCTCGCTCTGCCATTCTGCGGCAGTTTACCTTTCAAAACTCGCATTCCCTACTGCTACTATCAGGGGACGACCCATGTCGCATGCCTCAACAATACTCAGAGTAGCCAACTCCAAGCAGGCCCAGACTGAAGTGCCTTTTATAGTCCCATTTCAGACTACAAAGAAAACATCGCTGCTTGCATGACCACTCCACCTATTTCCACAGATGAATACGCACTGCTCTATGGCCAAACCATAGCACAATGGAGTGCGTGTAGATGTGTAACGCTTAAACCTCGAATCCAAGCCTGTTGAAGCCCTCTTCTTTCCTCTGACATACTATTTATCCATCTAGTTTCTCAACTTGTGCTCTCCAGCCACAAGCTACCGTGGAATGGGGGTTGACAACATGCACATCCCAAAGACGTGTCACAACATTGTTTTACTATTCTGTATTTAACATATACTGCAGTTATTAAGAAATTACCTAGTAATTCAGCCTTTCTTAAGCCATTCCTACTATTCACAAAAAAGTATTGCCTCAAATCCCTGATAGTTCCCCTTTAGATTCAAAGGTACTTTAAAAGCAATGTATTCAACAACGAAAGCCAAGAATTCCCAGCTAATTTAGTGCCATATTTTGTACACACTGATGGTACTTTTATGGTATTGTACTCCCTAAAGAAAATTTTTGTATACCAGTTTCCTACTGTGCTGCTCGAGAAATATTGTAGAACAGTTTATTGTACTTTTTAAATTGTTCCTGCTCGTGCTCTTTGTTGCTGTGTTTGATGTTTGAAACATTTTGTTTTGTTGTGTGACGTGAAGGGTGGGTCAGGAGAGGTGTCATTTTGTATGTAGGTTAGGCCTACCATACTTCCTCACTCACCTTTCAGTGTTTATGAAAGTTAACTATACATTTTGCTAATCGTTTGCCAAACAAGAATATGGAGGCCTATAGAAGTTTTAATTTTGTTTAGTACTGTGTTAAATCTAGCATTTGTTACATGTGTGTAAATAAAATTTTGAGATTATTCTAGACATTGTGTCTATTTGTGTTACCACTTCCTTTGTATGTATAGTTACTTATTGAAATAAATAAGTCCTGAAAAATTGAAATCCAGTAGAACCCTGTTATAACATTTTTCAAGGACCTGTGAAAAAACTGTTATAATCAGGAATCACTAAGGTAATATTACACAAAAAAAATTACAGTTTCACAGTTAATGTACAGTAAAACAGCCATTAATTTAATTAAATGGTGGTGCGGTTAATGTACCATCAGAAACATGATGCACAGATACTGTATTTTACCAAGTCTCACCCATCCCCTGTAAGATCTGCACCCCATACTTTCAGTATATTTCCAAGGATTTTTTTTTTTCACTATAAGGTTTCAATTTCATTACCTTTTGCTGAAAAATCTAATTAAATAAAATTAAAGATTTGCTGATATCAATATGTACATAGAAACGTCATCAGAATGAAATGACGACCCAGAAGTATAGTATACTGTAGTACACATTCTTCAGCGATAGTGAAGATTACAGGGTGGCCACCCACCTGGAAAACCTGGAATTATAAGGAAATTGTGGTCACCTGGAAATATCAGGGAAATGTCAGGGAATTTTTGGTTCATCTGAGAAATTTCTGGGAATTTTCTTGTCTCGTTCATTTTGAACTTCCACGAAAGTCATAGGAAGGAATATAATGGAGTTTTGAGAGCATTATAACATTTTTATTGAAAAAATTACCGTTATGTAGGTGTGATTATACTCCATTGTCAAGTTTGTAGTTATTTCTGATGAATGTTTTGTCAAGTTCACTGACAGTAGTGTCAAGAAGGACTTAAAATATTTATTGGAAAATGTGTTGAATAATATGCCAAAATGTTATTTTCATACTTGCAAAAATCAGGGAAATTTTTGGTTTTCTATCAGGGAAATCAGGGAATTTTGTTTGTTACAATGAGTGGCCACCCTGATCTGATTAGCACACTGTGTTGCAGCATGCAAATGTTCCATAGCTGCAGCATATATCGTACACTATCAGTTGTCTGTAATTACAAAGCGCTCTGTGCGTTCTTGCCCCAGTCCAGCGGAGAAACGAAAACAGTACATCCTCAAACATCGCTGCTGCAAACAGATATGGCAGCACATAAAGTTGCTGCAGAACATAAACCGAGCCATACATTGTTGTAACTTCCAATTGTTTCACAATTTTGTGCTAAATTTTTTGTGCAGTGGTATAAAAATGGTTGTGTGTAGTAATCTCATGTAAACATAGAC
Source organism: Medauroidea extradentata (assembly GCA_003012365.1). Lineage (NCBI taxonomy): Eukaryota > Metazoa > Arthropoda > Insecta > Phasmatodea > Phasmatidae > Medauroidea > Medauroidea extradentata. Next base: position 40,973 of record PNEQ01000447.1, read on the forward strand.
ATTTTGAATGATCTAAGCAGACCATTGTTTATATATTTTGAACAGACCAAGAAGAAAAAATAATGTGTGCGGGAAAACATTATAAATGGAAATCTTAGAACAAAGAGAATTATGTATAGAACGGAAACTTTCATGCTAAAATGTTGGCAACTGATTGCATCACCCCCTACTAAGCGGGTACCAACTATGTAACTTCATAAACTAGGGTATTTTGAATTCCATGGATAAATGAAAATTTAACGGTTGTCATTTCCATTAGTTTATGTCGAGGGCTTAACACAATTGATCCTATGTTCGATAAATTTAATGTAATTTCAATCAACTTTGTTTATCAGACCAATATTTTAGTTAAAAATAACCTGAAAACGTTTGATAATGTAGTTATATGGATCCTAAAAATATTCATGTACTACATAATATTTAATTTAACAATTGCCCATGAAGTGTACATGCTTGTACAGCTGTAACTGAATAAATAAAAAAAATTAATTATACAGCAGGAATATGTATATGAAATCTGTCAGGAGAGTAAGGTTGGCAACAGGCTAACCTGAGAAAGGTATTTGGAAGACGGCTGTTGGTATGCGTGGTAGTCGATGGCCGAGGCATGTAACATGGAAAGTGTGTGTGTTAATAAAACAAGTTAATACCTTATATTCTATTGCATCTTATTTACAATACATGGCGCAGTCGGTAAACCTGCCATGGATGCGTTAA
>PNEQ01000448.1:0-42484 GCA_003012365.1 Medauroidea extradentata
GGGGGGGGGGGGGGGTGTGTTTCAGGTTAGCTAAAAAAAATTGTTTTTAATTTCTTATTAAAAATTAGTAATATTTTTACAGGTAGAAAATTCTTTCTATCTACTACATTTCTACTTGAGGCATAAACAGACAATTAAAATATAGTAATTTTTCCGGATAAACACATCGTCGACAGCAGCACGGTCATAAGAGATGGGTATCCACTTCAATTTGTAACTCAAAACAACTTAAATTCTCATTTCTGTCTTACCACTGACCCGAACCCATAATGCACCATAAGCCTGTGCGTAACCAACTGCTAAGTAGAGGTCGGCCAATGAAATATTAAACGTAGTTGAATACAAATATAATACAATTCAGTATAGTTCATTAGTTTTCGAATATCATAGCATATATAGTGAAGTTTTATTTTAAAACTGCAGAGAACCTCAAAGTAAGGCAGTCAGTATTTTAAAAAATGTACAGTGTGTAAGTTTATATTTGATTTTGTTTTCACAAAACATAGCATATCCCTGCAATAATAACTAAATTTCATTGTCGTGAATATTTTTCCCTGCACAAAAAAGTACACAAATGGTGAGTGATTGCTGATATTGTAAACATACAGTTGTCTGCCACAATAGTACAGGGAGAAGGCAGTGACGTCGGATCGAACACAGGAGATAATACCTTCGGATTTACCTTCGAGACAATCTTGCCTGGGAATGCAATTGGTTGTCAGCCTTCCTTGGCTATCTCCTATTCACCATGTTCTGGGCAAGAGCATAGTCAGGATTTTGACTCGCATGTAAGAGGGCGATTATTTGTAATATCTAGTAGCAGGCACTGTTATTGTTGATTTTTATATTGCTACTAAGAGACTGTAAATATAAAATATATCTAGTTTCCTATTATTAGCAGTAGTTATTATTATAGGGATATAACAGTTTTGTAATACATATTTTTATTTAAATAGAGAAAGGTAATTTATCCGGATAATCCCCCTTATTTTCAGGCTACGTGTCTGTAGTTTCGCTTCTACTCCTTCATCGATATTACTGTCATTGGTTCTTAGTAGCCTACCTTAGAAGTGCTGTCCTATATTCTCAAATCACTTATATCACTTATGATTTTTGTGTATTTTCACAAGAAACATTCATTCCGTATGTCCGACTGTCATCAGGCAAGTCTGAAGTTTAGTTTCGAAATGTTAACTTTAGAGAGTATTATTCTGCAATGTTTATTTCATTCATTTAGAAGGTAAAGTAACTGGGCTTTACGTCTTGTCGACAGCTAGATCAATAGAGACGATGAGACAACTTTGTACAATGGCAGGAGCTGGGAGAGGAATCGGTGATGTCTCCTGTAAAGAAATCATCCCAGAAAATGATCCTGCAGCGACTTCGGGAAACCATAGAAAACTGAAATCAGGATGGCCGGAGTCTGGGATCGAACCTGGGCCCTCCCGAATTCAACGTTGCCCAGTCATTTGTTTAGAAAAAAAGTCATTTTATTCCAGTGTTACCACCTCAATTCATTTCTAATATCATATGTTTAAGAATAAATATGACTGCAGTTACGATTTCATTATCAATGCTACTGTACTGTTACCATTGAGTCACAATATTACTGGCACAAGATCTAGGGGGGAACTGTATTTTGTTGGTATTAAATATTTTTTTATTCAGATTTGGCATAATTATAAAATGTTCTATATACTCTTCGGCACCTGAAACAATGTCAGTGAAGACATTACATATCACTATATAAAAAGTCTTCAAATTTTAAATATGTTTACTGTATTTACAGCATTTTAAATTTTTCAGAGCATGGTTGGTCACCTTTCAATAGTAGTTACACTTGTGGAAATGAAACAGGAAGGAACACAAACACTTCAAACAATGGAGGCAATATCAGACAACAGCTTGAAATTTGTTTACGAAACAAATTAGCCATACATGAAAATTGCAAATAAATGTGTGACAAATATGACATTAAAATGAAAATTATTTTCGTGAAAATATAATTTCAATAATTGGAAAGGCGACTTCAACATGTGCCCTATGTAAAAATTAAAAAAAAAAATTTAATGATCGGAAAAAAAATTGCTCGTTATGAACACCAAATGTATATACTGTAGGTTTTGAATGTTTCTTTTATTACATTTAGGACTGATATTTATGCTCACAGCATGCACCTTCTAGAAAAAGTCTTTTCTACGTACCAAAACTTAACTATCAAATACCACACAGCTAACGAACAAAGTGGAATTAAATAGTACAATGAAATAATTGTTCAACAATATAATTTTTAATTTTCTATACACATTTCCTGAAAATAAATTTTATAATACACAAACGCAATCATTTATGGCCGAATGATTTGCGAATTAATTTACTTTGTTATACTTTTAACGCATCCTGAGCTAATTCTGAAGTAATAAATGTGAGCTTTTGTCAATCACGGATCAGAAGTAAATAGGAACACACAGTCTCTTGCCCACCAGAAATTGATTCACAAAACATGTTGGCCACTGACAGCAATTCCGTTTAACATGTTAGTAATATTAGTGAACTGTAATCACAGACAACATTTTCTTATTTAATAAATATATAACAGGTTTTCATTGACACTTCATGTATAAAAAAACAAGGTAAAAACATTTTAAGCTAGCAGCTTCCTCTTTTTATTTTATTGCAATTTATTTTTTCTCTCGTTTGCAGTATGTAAGCAGGCTGCCTGGCAGAAAGTTTTCTAGGAATCCTTCCATCAACTATTTCTGGAAGCTTACATTCCATACAAAACCGACGGAGCAGTGGTAACAACTTTCCTTCCCATAAATTTTCATATTTTTCAATGCGCTCTACAAAAAAAGGTTTATTGAATAATATGGCATATGTAACAAAAATGGTCCTGTTGTTGCAACTGTCTAGGACCTATCGTTTTCATTCAAATCACAATTAGAAATTCGGTCCATCAGTACGGAGCCTAGACTGCGTACTTGTGAGCTCTCGGCAGATATTAGATGATGGGCCTTCTCTGTAAACAACATGTACCGTAATTATGTTAATGAGCTCGCAATACTATCGCTGCAGTAGTAACTTCATGTGTGTTTTGAACGTGAAAGGCCGGTTCTGGATCGTCGATATGATAAATGTTCACAGTTTTGTTATTTTACGTTATTTAATTTCCAAATTTTGTACAAATACAAGTTTTAAATTCATTTTACAAACGCTGTTTCTTTCGTATTATTTAATTTAGGCACAAAGTGTTCTCTACGATTTCAATGAATTTTTTTCCACCTGCCACAGTTTGTTGGACAAATTTAGATACTACCTGTATATCCTCAACAGGTGTAGCACAACAAGAAAAAGTTAATTTACAATTATTTTTGTTATTTGTATATACATTTGGCATCCGATTTTCCCCCCCTTTTGACCTAATTGAGTGAGTGAGTGAGAGATTTTTGTCAGCGCTTAACATATAGATCTTCAGCGCTGGTGAGTGGAGAAACGTCGGAATGGAATGGCTGGGGGAACGAGAGATCCTCGAAAAAAGTTGACTTGTATGAATGGATATGTCACAATTCATACAAGTTAAAATATAACCATACTTTTTCAATATAAATGACTAAGTTTTGATTGCCTGCCGATTTCAATAATTGCAAAATTATGTTGGGGCCACGTTAAAAACTTTGAATGAAGTTCTAAATATGTTAGCTTATGAACGTTATACGGTTCTCAACAGCGATAACGTTTGGCAGTACTTTTGGAAACAAAAGTTTAAGCACTTATGAGTTACTAATACAGACAATTCAGTTAAACAAATCGGAAACAGAATATGCTCCATTACTCGTTTAATTTATTACCATTAGTTTATTACTGACAGGACACGCTTGAAAAATTAATGGAGCCGTAGTGGTCCAGGGGCTAGAGTGTTAATCTCTTATCAGTATCATTCCGGTTAGATACCTGAATAAATCTGTCATATTTTAGCATGTGGTAATTATGTTTGGACGATGCATTCAATTGACGAGTTTTCACGGCGATACTCTGTTTCTCCCGCCCTTCGTTCCAGTTGATACTCCATATTAAACTTGTCTCACATTTCGTCGACTCTAGAGCAGTTAATGTGTATCACCTCTAATTGGACGGTTTAATTTTAATGTTTCTTTTAATCACGTGAATATTATTGAATTTATACATTGATTGATTTCTATACCGTTACCACGTTGGTGTTTTCGTGTAATTGTTTAATACTCTACGGAATGTTATTTAATTTTTTATATTATGTAGGTAGTAATGTTTCATTGTATTTATTCGTTATTATTTTCAAGAAAATATAAAAATACAAAGTACGTGTAAACGAAGACCGGTTTTTCTCAGTAAAGTTTACCTTCTTTATTATCATGAAACTGGGCGTAGGTTTGGTGCTGAGTACTGTAGCTCTTTATGTCTATTAGCAGAATTACTGTGAAGCCAGCTGATTGTATCCAATATTCAGTTGGTACTAAGGCCACAGATAACCAGCAATCTAGACAGTGCTCGCTACTACACACATTATCGCTCGGGGGTGGGGGAATAATGTTTTGTTGACTCGGTTGACTCATTTTCTTTATTTTTACAGTCATTTTGATTACCCTTTGTTTATACTACCACTAACAGCAAAAAACGACTTACAGTAGTAATCTGTTTCTGTTCGCCGTCTCGGCCATATATCACGTATTTGGATATGATTCAAAGAGCTAAATAGAAGTATTTATTTCCTTGATTATTTTATTATTTATCTTGGAATGGCGGCGGTGAAGCGGTCACATTGCCCGCTTCCCACAAAGTCAGTCCAGGTTTAATTCCAAGCCAGATAACTAAGGAATTTCAGTAATGGGAATTGTTGTGAACGATGTAGTTAGTTGGTTTTCTCAGAGAGCTCCCATTTCCTACGCCCTTACATACTGGCGCTGATCCATATTCACAACATTAACCATCACTGGCTGTTAATTATATTGCTTACGAGCCACAAAAATCTCTTCATTTCCCGCCATGGCAATCCATATCGAGGTTAGATTCCCAGCGAGTGAACCCCAATTTTTTGCATGTGGAAACCATGCCGAGCTATGGCACTGGTCGGCGGATTTTCTCGAAGGTCTCCAATTTCTCCTTTTATTACATTCCGGTACTGCTCTAAAGTCACGTAATTCATTCTCAGCGGTTCTAAAACATTAGCTGTTATGCTACCAACATTTCCCCTATGTACTACGTAAATGACTTACCAGATTAAAAATCAAGTATAACATTTGGTATGAGACTGATGAGATTTTGAATGGTCACTCAAAAGAATAATTATTGTCACTGAATGAAGTGATTGCATTCTGTGAAAGTTCAATAAGTAGACCTACAATTTCTTAACACACATCATTTCAATAAACTGTCATGTCATATATTGACCTTTTTGCAGCACGAACTCAACCTTTTTTCTTCCTCACAGACTTGTTTGCCAGAACGTATTTTCCGTGGAGAAACTTCGCACAGACCGAGCGGGCGCAGGGTGCGCGTGTTGAGTGCTTGCAGTATATATGGCAACCCTGTGCGGGCTGACTCGTCTCCGTACGACTCCACATGAGTGTCTGCTACATGGCTACCCAGCAACGCCGGCCGCAATAACCTAGACAATTTTTTATTTTTCTTAAAGTTTACACATTGTTAAAGCTACATATATACCCTTGCGGACTTTTCTGATCCATTTTTCTTGATAAAACTAGCTATTGAAACGAATATTACGTACATTTAGTAGCCTGTTAGTTATAAGGTTCTTATAACATTAAAAAATAGGGAAAAAATAGTTCGCCTTGAAAAAACAAAATTTTGCCTGTGTAGCCAGAATCATGTTGTAAATATCTTGAATTTGCCGTTTATTTCACATTTCTTTCTTACTTAGGTTGTGTTTGCTACAAATCCACTTTCACCCTATCTTTAATGGTAGCGTCTGGAACAGCCTTAACTAAGAGTATTCTTTTAACATTTTCAATATATTTTTTTCTCTTAAAATACTTACGACATATTTTATTACTTCATATTTTTTCATGCCTGTAAGCATTTGAGAATTTTGTTTACCATGTACCAGGTTTTCGTTTAAAGTACCAGTTTTTGTGGTGTCAGTACCAAGATTTTTAAGTTACCATCTAACACCCCTGATGTTATGAAACGTGAGGAAAGCGGATGCACCCGAGAGCCATATAAAGTCATCCACAGTTGAGAAAGAGACGTAGTTACGAATTAGTTTGTTGTTGTTACAATGAAGCAAAAATAAGTGTCTCACAATAAAAATCCAGAAGGCAACTGAAAGAGCCACAATATTTACAGGTGTGAGTAAGTCTAGCATAATGAGGATAAAAAACAGAGCAGAAAACACCCAGATGACCCCCAAAGAACTTAATGAAAAAAATGGTGAGCTTTGTTGTTTTTGGAAACGTAGCTACAACTGATTTAATTTGATTTGAAGAAATTGTTAAAGCAGTTTGTGGTGAAATCACAAAATGATTTACCTTAATGGCTAGCTCTTTTATTTCAATAAACTGTAAACAACAAAAAAATATCCTTTTTTAATCAACTTATCATTGTTTACAAGTTGTTTCTATTTAAACTATTTGTCCACGTCTTCTTGTGTAACGAATAATAAAATATGAAAATATAAAATATATCGTTTACGTTTTGCAGGTCGAAGAAAGTTCATAGTGTACAATGTATAGCCACAGTATTGACATTTGAGAACTGCATGTAGTTAACGTGTTAAAGATACATATTTTATTTCATGGGTATTCAGTGTCTATGATATCTTTGAGTGGATGTAAAATTTTGTATGTCAACTGTTGACAGATTATGTTTAATGCTTTATGGGTAAGTTTGTGGTAAGTTTTCCATTGGTTATGAATGTTTATATATTTACGCAATAGTATTTATTTTGTAGTGTACTTTTTGCTATTTTGAATTTTTTTACCTTTCATAGTTTTTGTGTAATGGCATTTCATTGTCAAAATTAGCTGATATAGTTTTATGCATTAAACCAAGACCATACTTTTTATATATTACATAAAATAATTCACACAGCCAAAAAATATCTTGGGCTACATTAACACGTATATTTACAAAAATTACCTAATATATTTTTATTTTAAAAAATTGAAGAATCTGAAAAACATTGTAAATTCAAATTTTAAAAATACAAAAATGTGTGTTTTTATAGCTTACATGTAATATTTACCAAATTAAGGTACATTTGTTTAACACATTTACTTTGCTAAACATAAGTCTGTGAATCAGAATATTTTGTAAACATTCCTTGACATCAGTTCTGATGTATAGTTAATTTTATTTTTCAGAAAAATTATGTTGGAGATAAATGTTTATTTGGGAAGATTATCTGTCGAGTTAAAATTGAGTTCCCTGGGAAAGTGTGTCTGTACCCCATGGATCACAAGCTTGGAGATCTATTTTATTTATTGACACTTAACTTAACCTCCTAACAAAAAATATTTTTTACATAGGACTACTTATAACAGTACTAGAAACATTTTTCATTCGTAAACTATGTGTCTAAAATCAATAGTTTGACTGGTACACAATGAGTAGTGATTCTTAATATTTACCCGATGGAAACAAAGATGTCAATATAGTTGAATATGCCACTCATTTCTCGTTATACCCTTGAACTTCCTTCAAAAACACTATAATAGTGAATTCAGACGAATGTCAGGCTTTTCAGGCATGCACAGTTAAGAAAAATGTTATATTTCAGTAGAATGTCATGATGTAAAAAAGAGCAGATGCTGAATATTAAACCTATCACCAGATATCAGTACCATACAAATGTATTAGGCAGTATCCTACAGGAAAGTACAAATATTATCTTAATGGGATTTGTGGAAATATATTACAGCATATTTATGTTGGTCACAAATCCTAATGCAAAATGAATATTTTAACATAACCTTAAAAATTTTCGTCCTGTGTGAATATAAGTTTTAAAATGCAGGACATTCGACTCAAGTTTTATTGTTTAGCCTACAGTTAGAAAAATAATTTAATATCAAACAATAGTAAAGTAAAAAAATAAAAAGTATGTTGCATAATTACTTGGGGCTGTTAAGAAATGCTATAGGGGTTATTCCATGTGAAATCAACAAATGAGCTTTGCCACACCATTATTGATCTTAATGAAATTTGGTAGGTTATATGCACCAATCATCTAGACTCCAAAACAATTTTTAAATTATTTTTAAAAAATACACTTTTTTTATAGAGCCTATCATTGGCAGCACGGACAAGCAGAAAATGACATTTCAGAGTTATTTTCTAAAATCTGTATAAAATGTAATTTAAATGGGAATGATGTCAGCATGGGCTCATTTGAAAGCTTAAGACACTGTTTTTTTTACTTAGCCGATTTTAGGTTTCAGTGAAGCTCAAGTAGAAAATTTGAGGCTTAGTTTAAAAAAAGTGATTTTTCTAAGATTTTGAGAATAAAAATCACAATGAAGGATTCAAAGTAGCAAGTCAGTATTATTATATGTTACAGTACTGTGTGAGTAGATGTACAGGAAAAAATTGGGTTATTTTAAATCCTACTACCTAAAAAAATTAATGCATTATGAAAATATTTAAAATTCCTCACTTTCAGACCTAAAAAAATACATGTGGGACAGGTGATAAACTGCTAGAATACCAAGACGTAGCAATGAACGTTAGAACAAAAAAACTTAATGTTATTACTCTCACCGGTTTAGGTGCCATGAGCCTTTGAATTCAACATAGAATAGAAGTTACACTGCTAACTGTAGACGAGGGCTATCAGATGGAATACTGATCACATGATGCTATATGTCTACTTTGTAATACTTACTAACTATTGTTTAAGTATGAATTACTTAACGGTTTAGTTTTACGTTTATTGTGTTGCTATACATTCATTCAGAAGACTTGACAGGTGCTCATTCATTTGTGATGAGATGTTGTGACATCTTCCAGTGGCTGCCATGGACAACTCTCTGGGGGAGAGAGTACAAAGGATGTACTTTTTCTGGACCCATGTGTTGTTATCACAAGCTGATTTCTTTAAAGTGGTGCCAGGATCTCGAGGATGGAAAAAGTGAATCCTATATTCGTCTGAACTATCGTGAACTTTCACTTCACATACTTCACTTAACCACCATTCTGAATCATACACACAGCACACACAGTCCTTGAGTTTAGGTTGTACTTTATGATCTTGATGTTCCCTTTCCTTTTTGACTGTAGCAGTTTTATACTCCACAGAAAGGGATGTGACATGGACGTGAAGAACACTTTGGCTGATGGGAATAAAACTATGTAATGTTCTAGTTTGAAGTATTGGAATGGCGAGTTGGAACCTTGTTTGCAGTTGTCGTTCAGCCTCTTCAACATCTTGATTTGAACAGAACATAAAATGTATGTTCTTTATATTGTCCACACAATGTGAACATATCTAGGGGAGAGATGATATGGTTTTCTACAGTCCTCTGAAGACTTGCCTTTCTTACAATTATTTTAACGGTCCCACCAATGCTATCACATGGTCCCTTGCCATGGCATGTGGCAAAGAAATGCCATTCTGCTTTAACTCCGAAATCTTCTTCATGGTAACACAGATTGATAAAGTTCTTGTTTTTGTACTGGGCTGCTGAACCATCAGAAAAGTAAATAACTTTTTTCAACTGAGGGAGGGAAGATTTTAGATTGATAATATGTAATGTTTGGAAGGCGTAGAAGGCAGTAGTGTTGTGTTACAATGAATTACTGATAATTCAAAATCAACGGTTCCTTAATTCTTCCATTTTCCGTGAAATAAAACCAAAGGGATGTATAGTTGCCTGATTACTAGACCAGTGATAGGACTGTATTTCATCTTGCATTACGAAAGAGAAATTTTCTGAGAAATCCCCCATTACTATGCATCTTTCCTCCAGCAGAGTTGTCTTCTTCATGTTTAAGAATTCTGTTTGTTTCTTTGCAATAAAATGATGGCCTCGAAGTTGCTTAAATCTTTCCAGTAGCTTATCCAAGTACTCATCAAATGGAAGGCAACAAGTACACAGCTCACAACGGTCTGTTGTAACCCATAGTTTGAATTTTAATTCTGTTTCCATTTTGTCCAAATTAACCCATGCTTCTTGCAGTACTGCACACACCTCATTACTTCCTGGACATTCAGTACATTTTGAGAGTATGCACCGCTCATTATCAGTACTGCAGACCATACATGACAAAATATTTTTGCAGTCCATGTTTGCTTTTACAGCTGAAAGCATCAGTTTTACATTCTGGTGGATGATGCATACACAGACAGAATGAGTGCCTGATGAACCAGTTAACACACAAAACTTGGGCCTGAGTTCTTCAAACTTAGAAAATCCTACTTTTATGAGTGGGTACTTTTTTCTGAAATATGCATACAGTTCCTTAAGGGTGCGGTGTACCGCAGTTTTCGTCATCATTAATTTTATTTTGTATTTGTACTAGTTTTTTTTTTGTATTTTATTCACAAATTGTGACTAAATTAGGCTCTTATGAAATTTTTTTATCTCTCACAGTTTTCGCGTAATGGCTTGTTAAAGTCATATTTTGCATGTTTCCGTTTTAACGAATACACTAAAACCAACTGATATACCAAACTCAAAAAAATCACAGTGGATAAAGACATTGCAGGCTACAATGACATGCTTGTAAAATTAAAGAATAAAAATTATTTGTATTTTTAAAAAATTTATTGAATTTTTTAAAATGTTTATTTTTAGTTTCAGTATTTTTTAAAAATACAAATAATTTTTATTCTTTTATTTTATGAGCATGTCATTGTAGCCTGTAATGTTTTTATCCACCGTGATTTTTGTGAGTTTGGTATATCAGTCAGTTTTAGTGTAGTCGTTAAAATGGAAACATGCAAAATATGTCTTTAACATGCCATTACGCGAAAACTATGAGAGATAAAAAAATTTCATTAGAGCCAAATTTAGTCACATTTTGTGTCTAAAATAAGAAAAAAATATCTGGTACAAATAAGAATAAAAAAAAATGGTGATGAAAATTGCGGTAGACTTAAGGTTACATAATATTAACCTTTTTTGACTGTTAACTTTACCACCGTCAGGTCCCCTAACAAACACAGTCTTTTTTACCTGGCATCATTCTGCTGTTCTCGTCATTTTCATAGAAATCTTAAACTATTTTTATTGAAACATTGAGTTTGTTCCTACCTGGTTTTGTTCCTATTTGTGGCAAAATTCCATCCTTTTCAGTCAATGTTTTTGAAAGGTGGGCAAGATATTGGCTGACATTAAACTCACCCTGAACTTTAGCAATGCTGTAGCTGCTAGGTAACAAACCCAAAATACTAACCTTTTCTTGAGTAGAAGAAACAGTCTTCATTTTCACTTTGAGTTTCTGAATCAGTTGTTTGTATTCATTTCAAAGATCAGCGTTCACCTTCAACGTATTTTCATTGTCAGGAGAAATATTCAATTCAAAAGATGCGCTTAATTTTTCTGTAACAGAAGTAGCTATTTGATAAACTTTCTTTTTTACCAGTGAGGGCCTGGCTTCATTTGACAACTTCTGCATCTTGACAGGAGAAATGTCAAGTGCTGAACAAGCTTCATTAACAGACTCAACAAGAACAAACACCTTCAGGTTCGCAAACATCTAGACATTCTCCTTTGCTGCTGACATGTTTTGTGTCGTGTTTTGATTTGTGAATTTTGTTTAAGCATTTTGTGCATAGTGCTTTCCCTGGGATTAAATTTAACTGAGGATTGCTGTCTGCAAGTTGTATTGATATTTCACACAGTGATTTCTAAACAGTTTTAGAGTGTACATTGTTGGGGTCTGAACAAGACTTGCCGTCAATATGAAAGTATCTGTCCAGAAATCCTGCCTTGTGAAATGTACACATTGTTTTCATATCATGACAATTAGTCCTTAATACAAATAATGTTTTCTGTTCTTCAGTAAACTCAGAAATATTATGCAGTAGCCTACTGAGGATCTAGAGTAAGACAGTTTGTGACATACACTTCCAGTATAAATGCCAATAGAACAAGAACATTCCATTGTTTTAGTAACTACAAACTTGAAATGTAATAATCTCACCCTAAACTGCATAAATATTTGGTCACACTTCTTACCACACTGATGTTAAAGACTGCAACACATCAGACAACCTATGAGCACCTAATCAGACTATAACTGAGCAAGGGAGCTTGGCATACAGACTTGTTGCTATATGTTGGTTGACTGATAGCACATTCCTACAAAGTGAGTCACCAACCAGTCACAACTCACATCCTGGGATTCCTGGATGACTAATAACAGTGTATTCCTACAAAGTAGGTCACCAGCCAGCTAAACATGTTTCCATTTGACTCTTGTGACTGATATACCTCCTCTCAAGGTACAAGTATCAGTGAGTCAGAACCTGTCACTTCAAAGGCCCATGGCACCTAAACCATGGGGAGTAACAACATGAAGTTTTTTTGTTGTAAAGTTCACTTCTAAGTCTTGGTATTCTAGCAGTTTCATAATTTTATCACCTGTCTCACATGTATTTTTTTTTGGTCTGAAAGTGGAGAATTTTAAATATTTTCATAATTCATAAATTTTTTTTAGGTAGTAGGATTTAAAATAACAACCTAATTTTTTTTCTGCACATACTACTCACACATTACTGTAACATATAATAATACTGACTAGATGCTTTGATTCCTTCATTGTGATTTTTATTCTCAAAATCTTAGAAAAATCACTTTTTTTTTATCTAAAATGTAAGCCTCAAATTTTCTAATTGAGCTTCACTGAAACCTAAAATTGGCTACGTAAAAAAAACCATGTCTTAAAGCTTTCAAATTAGCTCTTGTTGACATCATTCTCATTTAAATTACATTTTATACAGATTTTATAAAATAACTCTGAAATGTCATTTTCTGCTTGTCTGTGCTGCCAATGATAGGCTATATAAAAAAGTATATTTTTAAAATATAATTTAAAAATTGTTTTGGAGTCTAGATGATTGGTGCATATAACCTACCAAATTTCATTAAAATCAAAAATGGTGCAGTAAATTTTTTTTTTTTTAAATTTGTTGATTTCACATGGAATGAACCATAGGGGCAACAGCCCAAGTCTATATATTTTACATATCAAATTTCCAAAACAGATTAATGGCACCTGAGCAGTTAGTATAATATTGGAGATACTATTTTTAAGCATAAATAATGGTTATTATCTGTAAATGTGCCATAACACAATAGGAAACGAGAATAATGCTTTAATGAGGATTTTTTTTTATTTGAGTTTTACAAGATATAAATTCACCACCTGACACAATTATAATTTTTTTTAATTTGAAAACAAAGCATAGCACTGGAATTGTATGTGTAAACAATGAAATATGAAACCCATAAATACTATTTACTGTTTTTTGAAGAAGTGGGTTAAACACATAAGAAATAAATAGTAGTTGATTACAATCTCACTAGGCTATACAACTTTCAATTTAAATAGTTACCCAAACACAGAATAATTTACATTCAGAAACATTAACAATTTTGTCAAACACAATCTTATGCAGTTTCCATTTGTTGCTACATTTGGCCCTGAAGCTGCCCTACAGTGTCAGCATCACTAACAATTGATATGTCTTCATAATTTTCTTTAAAAGTTTTCTTATCTCTTTCTGCATTGAAGGCCATAATATGGCCTCTCCATCGTTCAAACGTGACAGTACCATTACAGCATAAACTGTAGTTGACATAGTTCCTTCTACCATCTTTAAAGTTACACAATAAAAAACCTCCAACTCTGACATCTTCCACTGCGTGTACTTAGAGAAAATCTTATAATTATGGTTGCAGTAGGTCACAGAGAATATCAGCATTGCTATAATTTCCAGATAACATTTCAACATCTGCATCTTTACATATTGTAGTGGTACCTGCTTGGATCACCTTCTTTTGTAGCTATAACCTTTTTAATAATTGAAAACCACAGCAGTAGCATGTGGGGGCAGGTGCTCTTATCTCAGGGTAACGTGGGTGTTGTAACGTGTGGTAGGTTCAACTACTAATCATGTGGAAGCATTCGCGGTACTGAAGTTGGGTTTATTGTCACTATTTTACATTTCTTTCTGACAAAAAATATATCACATTGCTTAAAGTCGGCACCCCCTCGATACCAAAAAGTCCATGCAGTCAGTATTCAAAACCATTACGCCTCTCTATGACACTCCTCCGGCAACATCCTAGCATGCCTATAGCTGCTAAAAGACTGCGGGGAGTGGCAATCTCGACGAGGGGAGCTCAACGAGATTGCCGTGCACAAGGGCGCTGACTTCCGGTGACAATCCTTTTATTAAAAATTCAGTACAGATAAATATTAATTTTAGATTTTAACATAGCGATTCCTAGCTACACAAACAAAATTTTTTAAGTACAATATTTTACTTAAAAAAAAAAAAAAATTAAAACTAAACTAAACTTGAAGCTTGCAAATGGCGGACAGGAAGTCGGGGTGAGGTGAAGTATCCACGTCATGTGGGTGCTGTGTCCAACCCACATTCCTGAGGCATTGTCATCCCCTTGGCCTGGCGATGCTTTGTTGCGGCCCTAATCCCGACGCTGGCAATAACTGACCCAACATTTCTAAAAAAAGAATTACTAGTTATATAATAAAGTAACATCAAAAAGTTATCTAGATAAGTTTCTGGACATTACAAGACCTTTAATTTGATACTCCACATGCTAGGGTTGTGACGAAAATTAATATCCTTGAGTAATTGTACCAAAGTAACAAATTATGATTTAAGAAAAAATTATTAAAGTTACACAATTAGATAAAATATTGTAATTTTTTTAGTAGTTGGTTCCGTGATTAAATAGTCAATTACTACTCTGAATGACACCTCAACATGATTGGTACAGTTCGAGCATAAAAAATATATATGTAATACAGAAAAAAAAAACTATTTATTCCAGCTCACCACTGATGTTTAATTTAAGAATTAACCCTTTTGTACTTTAAACATTACTAGAGTCTTCTCTAGTGGGCTCTTTGCAACAGCGCAGGGCTACAGTCCAGTGTGGCAATGATACATTTCATCAATGCTTAGCTGTATAAATTGTAATTTGAAGTCAAATGACACATTTCATGCTTATTACAAAAAAAAAACACTAAACTTCAACAGTGCTGGGTAAGCCAGGCCTCGCCAAACGGACAACGTCGTTGCACTCTGGGGAGAAGGCTAAATAAACACTCTGCACACAACAGCTTGCAGCCTCAATTCTGCCCTAACACCCTGGCAACGCTTTCTGTTGGTGAACCAGCATATACTGCATAAAGTAGCCAAACTGCTTTCAAAAATGACTCGTGAATAATATTTAACGAAAGTAATTTGGGGACTGGTATAGCAAGTACTTCACAATACACCTGTGATTACTTTGCTGTCTGCATTTATTATTTTATTGATTCTGTTCTGTTAATTTTACCAAGTTACGTAAAATGGTAAGATATGTGGGCTTTACGTCTCTTTGACAGCGAGGTCATTATAGACTGTGACCCACAACTTGCTACAATGACAGGAGCTGGGAGAGGAATCGGCCATGGCCTATTTTAAGGAACCATCCCAGCGTTCGCATGGAGCGAAATCAGGATGGCCAGAGCCAGGGATTGAACCTGGGTTCTGTCAAATGTGAATCCAAAGTGTTACCTTCGCGCCACATTGCTCTGTTAATTCAAATGGCCTCAAGTGATTTTACAGATTTGGCGGACTGTGCCAATATCCAAGGTGAAAACCGTGAAACAAATGTCTCGTGCTGTATTCCATTTTTCTTGACACACAGGATAATGTGTCTGGAATGTTTTACTTACTAAAAACTATCTGAGAATTCGTAAGAAAGCTGTTAGAATAACAAGTTCAATTAAACTAAATACATGTACTTGTAGCTAAATAAGACCGTGCTACATGGAGGCAGTGCAATTGTCATAGTCATGTCAATGTGGGGTTGTTGTTCATTTACATGTTGCTTGTTACAATGAGCATATTGCTTATCTGTTGGGTTGTAGTTTCAGTTTAGGAGCCGTTCATTTTTTTTTTTTGCAAAATTGTTGCAAAGAATGTTGTTGTAAATATATTACTGTACTACTATTAATTAAGTTATGTTCCTTTTAACTCACAAAGAATGTAACTGAAAATGTAAAGTTTCATGCTGAGAGAATTGTAGTACCATGTAATTGTGTTTGTTTTGATTATTGTAACATAATTTTTTAACCCCTCAATGCAAAATGAGGGGTGTTATAAGTTTAATGTGTGTGTCTGTGGCATCGTAGCTCCTGAACAGATGTAACAGATTTTGATTTAGTTTTTTTTGTTTGAAAGGTGACTTCATTGAGAGTGTTCTTAGCTATGAATCAAGAATATCTGATCAGCTGTTTGAATGTCATTAGTTCTCTTTTTCTTTTTATAGGTTTTTTAAGTTGGGGTTTTTTATATTTTTAGTTTAAGTAATTATTTAATGCATATTCTGTATTATATATTTTTAAGTATTGAAATTTGTGAATATAGTAGCGGTTTTTTGTGTAGCTGAATGTATAATTTAATAAACTGTATCATTAAGTTCTTATGAAAAGTTACTATTTTTGTGTTACTGTTATTTGCCTATTCAATATCAAATAAGTAAAAAGGTCTCTCCCTAACATCATGTTAAGAAAATTTTCAGCGAAAAATGTATGTCAATCTCATCCTGAATATTGCAAACATGGGAAAATACCCCAAACCTTCCTAACATCGTGTATACAAGGCACAGAAGAAAATAGTTGTAGTGCATTAGGAATTGTAAATTTATATGCAACATGCAATTTCGGTCTACCTATCATCACGCCGAATGTCGTTTGTTCTTGTTATTATCATACCAATTGTCGCACACAATCATGGCTCATATTTTCAAAACTGTACGAGACAGAGAAATAATGTAGAGGATTGGATATCTTGTTAATAATTATGCTGCCAACTTTATCTTTTCCCGGCATTTTTCTTTGCTATGCTTGATTTGTGAGACACAGTGCTAAAATATATTACATTACAGTGGTTTGACAAAGAAAAATGTACCGTGTTCAACGATAACATTAACACTGTATGAGATACAGAGATATGTAGGAGATATCCGCTTTGTAATTTAGTTGGCAACAATTTCATTGCAGTGCGTTTTTTCAATTTCAAAATATTAGAGCCTCCTAGTTACACAGCAAATGTGTCGGGAGTTGTCAGATAATAGCATAGAAAGTTACAATCATAAAAAAAATTTGATGGTTACGTAATGTGACAAATAATGTATGATACATATATAACAATCCAGTGGCACAACAAATTGCTGGAAGTCACCAAATTATGATTACAATTATGATTACAATTATGAAACAAAGTATATGACAATAGTATAACAAAACAATGAACAACACATGTAGCAACATACTAATCATACATACATGTAATGATCGCTTACAAATTATAAATACAAGTAACTTTAACAGTATTCCTCAATACTATACAAGCCTTTTCTATGAGAAACTTTTTTAAGTGCAATTTAAAACAAGAAAAAAATATTTTTTCTGTATATATTGTGACTGTGGAGGACGGTTGTGTATATTTTAATAGCTGTTATATGTAGACTGTGTTTAAGTTCATTCACTCTATTAGGTATTGAGTATAAATCAGTCTTGTGCCTAGTATTGTGTTTGTGTAGGTAGGCCAAAAATGATTGTATGATAGATAAATTAATTAGGTAGTGTTAAAATTTTTAGATTTTTAAAATGACATTTACAAGAAGTTGGGACTTTTATGTTGGTAATGATCCTAATAATTTTTTTCTGTAATTTCAATACCTTTTTCCAGTGTTTTGAAGCATCCCAGAATATTTTTCCACACGTCAAAAAGTTGGTAAAATATAGAGTACGTACAGTATCCAATGAACATGGATTTTTTAAATTGAATAAAAAGCAAAGCACAATGCACTCAATCAGTTACCTAGTTCCATCAGATACTTCATGATGCAAAGCAAAATATGACATACGGTAAGGTAAATATAGTTGTGATGCATAGTGTATGTAACGTAAATAAGTTAAATTCACGAAAGGGAAATGTTGCTACGAAAACTATGAATAATTACATATTGTAGAAACATAAGTGTATGTATATATATATATATGTAACAGAGAACTGAATAAACAGAGAAGTGGTATGTACACAAACATAAGTTAATATTAGTACAGTACTGTAGGCTTAGCTGAAAAAATAAAATTAAGACGATGGTTAGAACACTAATAATATTGTGATGTGTAGTTGCCCAAGGAGTGTATGAGCTTTGATAATATGTGAAGTTTCAAGTTCCTGCCATGAACTATAGTTATCTTCGTCTCTGCCGTGTGCACTACCGTCCTTACGGCCTTTCGCTGTTTCCTTCTTTCCCTTATCCACATGTGTGCGCATACCCTTCCTCGTCCCTTTACCTCCTCCGCTGCCTTCCTTCGCTCTCTTCGGGGTGTCGCCGGCCAGTCGCTTGCGTGGCTCGGGCGGGCTCGCATCGGTCTTTAATTGTTGCTGGCTAGAATGATGGTACGTCAACTACGCCATTAGTCATGAACTTTTCCAGTTTAGGCAGGTCACCTCCCCGTCTGTTTTTTTTTTTTTTAAATTAATTGCAATCAATGCAATTTGTCTTGACTTGTTTCCCATGTAAAAACAGAATTTAGTACAATACAAAAATTATTCAGAGTCAAGAGTTTTACTGGTAACAATAGCAGATCCTCGCCTGTAACCTGTGACATCATCTGTACCCACCTCCCCTTACCCGTCCACCGTTTGACTCCCCGTTACTGTTTTTGTATCGTACCGAGGCACTGTTTGGGGAGTGCTCTCAGTACAATATAAACTAAGTAAACCCAATTAAAATGTTACAGATTGTCTATTTGCAGCCAAGTGAGCACTTTGAAACCTATCATTCAGAAAAAGCACATCAGTAATATTTTACTTGAAATGTAGTACAAATAGTTATTGATTTGCTTCCAGTAAAATTTGTAACTTAGTGAAAGATTGAAATAATGCCCAGTTGTTATGTTATCTTATCTTAATTGTAAGTTAAGTTTGATGTCTTAAAATTAGTGGCACTTCAAGTGTTAAATTTACCACATAAGGATCAAATATGGCATGCAACACCCAGTGACTGAACATAAACACACACATTCTAAAAATATATGTAACCCTGGAAACTCAATATAACCTTATGGCATACACAGACAAAAATAGTCACAAAGTTACATGAATTAAACAAAAATATGACACAGTTAGCTCTTGTGTACTTCTACAGGACCATCAAAACAGTAGTGCATCCTGGCACCATTCTCTTTCATGGTTGGCCCTGGGAATACATCAACAACATTGGCCCAGTTGTATACAATATGTCAGTGTTGCACAGCACAAACACGGTTTTCCTTTCATCTTGTGCATGCATGCATGCACTTGATTTGATAGTCATCCCTGTCCAAATCTTATACCACCCAGATATAGTGGTATGTTTCCTTGCCTTGAAGATCATCATCATATGTGCCAGGCTGCAGGTTACCGAAGACAGGGTCGTTGCATTTATCAGTAACCATGCATAGAAAATGGGCAGGCCCTGTCATAGAGTATTTGCTGCATTACCTGTCACCAGCACTGTGAGGCTGTGTGTCCAACGACCTGGAAAACAGGGAAAAACTGGAAAAGTCAGGGAAATTTGTGAAAATTTGTTCTAAAATTGTATATTTACTTGCCAACCGTTAAGTATGTCTGTAAGTTTTGCCAAAAAAAAAAAAAAAAAATTTATATATATATATATATATATATATAAATTTTTTTCTACACTTGAGAAAATTCAAATAATGCTGTGTTATACTCATGCTCTAAGCTTAATGGCATTTATTTGAATTCAAGTGTATGATAAAAATCTTATAATGTGCAACTAAAGTTGATGAACAATCCTGAACCAGCAGTTAACAATTTATTTTATGTAGCGTTGGAATATTACATACTATTTGTCACAGAATTGTGATTGCCAAATGTGACAGATCTATGTCTGAATGTTCTTAGTATTACTAAAGGTGTTTAATTTAACCTTTATTTAACACAGATTTTTTACCAACTTAAATCAATAGTAAACAATTTGTGTTGGAGATGTCATTGCTACCTCGATAAATATCCTGTATTTTGTAATACAGTAAAGCATTGCTTGTCTGACATAAGTGGGCCATTAGAACATTGGAGATTTAAAAACAATAGCTTAAAAAAATAGCTATTCCAAGCTGTGTCTGGTTTTACAACAAAACAACAAATATTGGTCAAGAGTAAAAAAAAATAGAATTCATACATGTTAGCAAACCTTAAATATGTCTTGCCAATTGATACACTTATTTATTTTATGGGGTTCAGGATAATACATATAGATCGTTGGGTAAACAAAGGCCAAGTAAATAAAACTATATTTACTGTAAGATTCTTTTTTTTTCCCCTCAAATGAATAGTATAGTAAAAGTCCATTATTAAGCATATTTTGTTATACCACTGTCATTTAACGCCCATAGTATGTAAGTAAAGGAAGGTCATACCCGCTATACTGCGGAATCCCTTTCCTGCATGTGTCATATCCTCCAACACGAGTGTTGTAATGAACTTCAACTGTAATTGTACATTACGTATTACTTTAAAATTTCTGGAAAATTTCCATTTTCTATTGGAAAACTTTGAAAGTCAGGGAATTTTTTATCCTTGTTTGCTGGACACCCTGTTCGTGTCGCTGTTCACGTGTTGATGTACACATTTGTCTCCACTCATCTTGTTTCCCGTGGGATTTTGGAAGAACGCTGACTCGTCTGCGTTGTAAATCCTCGTGGGATCAGTTAGGATGTCCTCCATGTGGTTTTCAAATCAGATAGCTGTATATTTCCACATACCATGTGCAGTGATCTGGTTATGGGTGATAGTCCTACTGGTGGTCAGGCTCTGCAGTTTCGGCAACCCAAGTATGGGGTGTCACTCGTGGAACCAACCTCGCCCCTTGTGACTCCTCACTATCTTAAGCCTCTAGATTGAGCCTGTGGTGCAGCCACCATAGGCAGGAGGTCAGTGTCAGGGACCCTTGCTCTGGAGATTTTTTAAGCTTAACCTGCATAACTGACATTATACAGCAATTTTTTAAAAACTAAAATCCAAACAAAATTGTCTTTTATGAATATTAGTAGGGCATACACTAACGGTATTCAAACAAAGACATTTTTCCTGTTAGTTTATTCCAAGCTAAACTGATATTTATTATTATTATTTTATGGTGCCGGCTGCTAGGCTTCTGCCTGATGGCCTGTATATAAATGTTGCCCTGTCAAATATAATACAAGCATTTATGCACTCTGTACTGTTATCACCTTTTCCTTCTACCCACATTCCGACCTTACCAAGGTGGAATTATTCCATGGCTTCGTTCTCCTCCTCTTCATATTGTTGTACTTTCTACTTCTGTACTAGCTATTACAAGGACCCTCTCGTAACTTCCTCCACTACCCAGCTACAGTCACTGTTCACCAACCCTAACGTCTTGACTAATGTTTTGGTACATATTTATTAAGTTTTTCATTGTTTTTCAACTCAACAATGCTGCCAAAAGTCTGTTGTTTTCTTTTCATTATTCTTGCAATCCGAACAATAAATTTGAAATGGGAATTTTTTGTTGTGCCCTGTTTCAACTATTAGGCTATTAAAAATTTGTCTACAATAATGACAGTAATGTTTTAACTTACGTGGATCAAGGCATCCCTAAGTAAATAGTGTTTCTTTAAAACTGTCTCCCTTCTTTAGACAATTTCTGGAATGTGTAGGAATAAATCTACTTACTGAACAAGAACTTTTTTTTATTAAATGTGGAAATCAAATTACATTCAGAGAAAAATTGTTTCTTAGCTTGGGGTTGTAGGAGAAGTGTGAGTGCAGTATTTTAATTAATTAGGTTTTGTCAAAAATAAAATTTGGTAATTGTTTTTGCGTGACGGGCTAAAATTTAGTTTGTATTACAGGACGGCATTGGCAGCAACATACCGTACCCACCAGTGCCACCAGGACAAGGAGGCCCACCTGGGTACCCTCCCCCGATGATGGGACCACGAGGAGGATTTATGCCTGGAGAGATCAGACTTCCACCTCCACCTATGATGCCACAGTTTTCTGTGCCACCTCCAGGTTTTGGGTATCCAGGAACTCCATCTGGCCAACCTGGTAACTTTTATGATATTATCTGATTTGTGTGGTTATGTGTGCAGTTTTATGTACGTATGCATGTGTAAATGTTTATTTTTAATTTTTTATTTATTAAAAAAACAGAGAATTAACCTCAGCCAGTGTCAATGAGAAACATAGAGTAGGCTGTGTCTGCATGTTGCGCTGTTTATGTGTAGGCATGTAATCTTCTTGGCTGCTGGCATGCATAGTGGAGGCAGGATTCCATTAGGGGCATAGGTGTTTCAAACCAGGTCTGGCCTTTTATCTGTGTCTGTTTTTTTTCTCTGTACCTTTAAACTTTTCAGAATATGTATCACTTGTGAGTATTTGCTTTCCATGGTTTAGCTGCGAGCGATGTGGGCTGCACGTATATCGTAATTTGCACCAGGCTCTTGAGGGATCAACAATTCAGTGTGAATAGCAAACAGCTGCTCTCTCCTTTAACTTTTACGGGGGCTACTGTTATGCTTCTGTGGTAATGTAAATCAAGTTACATAAGATTAGCAGTTTTCTAAATTTGTTTACAGTCTCTTCTCTGCTGATTTACAAATTATGTATCTCTGAGTAGGTTGTAATTTCTGTTGATGTTATTAATGTGTAATTAGGTTTTGGGGTAAGTATTCATATTTTTTTTAAAGCATGTTTTGTGACTGAGTACATGTTTCATTCAGTTGGAGTGGTTGACCAGCAACTGGCCAGTAATGAAACATCTGTGTTGATCTTGGGCATAGCTGAATACTAGAATTAGAACCTTAAACCAATTATGTGGCGTTTAAGTGTAGTGGTAGTAGAATGTATTGCCCCTTCAAGGCTTTATTTAACCTTTTGACATGCTTCTGTTTCAGTCTACTAATGTGCATTATCATGGGCTTTGATAATCCAGACTGGGGCACCCCTTGGCAACCGTAGAAATGTATACAAGTTGCTTTTACAGAATTTTTTGGATGCCTGCCCTGCTTTTTTATGTAGTCTTTGTTGAGTAATTATCAGTTGGTCAGACATACTACCAAGGTGATTAATTGATTACTACTGCAGCCAACTGGCTCATGTAGCTGGTATAATCAAAACCATTGAATGTAAAGAAATTCAGTTGTCCACCGCACCATCTTCATATAGTAACAGTCCGTAAGCTTTGTTGGTGTTAGTTAATTTATGTTTTTTTTTTCAGTGATGATTATTAATGTGTTTTGAATTTTTATACTGATTTATTTATAGATGGTGCAGTATTAATATAGTTTATCCTGTGCAAGTTCTTCAGAGCTTAATGGATTGGATTGAAAAAAAAAGTGCAAGCAAAGAAACAATATTGTATAATATCTTTCTGTTAACATGCTTTATAGCTAAAGGTCTAAACTAACTTCACAGTTACCACTGTAACTTGGTTACCAAATTAACACAGAAAGAACACTTACAGTTAGCAATATTGGCTGGAAGTAATTTAGTAAACCTCAATGTTTGGTTAGGAAGTCAAAAGTACAGGCCTAAATTTTGTAGACTTGCAAAATTAAGGATAATTCAATCAAGATATTAAAATATACTTTTATGTAAATTTTTAAAATAAAATGAATGCAAAACACATGTTCCTGCCATATTCTATTGCAAAAGATACAAACAGTTTTGTTCAGGTTTGTAGGCTATATAAATCTGTTTCCATGCAATTAAACACAGCAGTAAATTTCTATCAAAAATATTTTCAGTCCATGTCACAACACTTAGGTAATGTTTTACTGTTCTTGAATAAATTCTATATAACTAAGCAGTTTTTTTCAATATGACTAATGTAATTCTAGTAGTTTGTTTTACTTTCCTGTTGATAAAGGTATGCAAAGAATTGTGAAGTTTCTGTAGTAACCTAAAAAAAAAAACTTATCCAGAAAAAACACATACTGCCAACATTTCACTTTGGGTTAAAGTCCAATTAACAATGCAGAGTTTTACAGTGCTGTTTATGTCTTGTTGCTAAGTTTAACACTCACCATTACCCTCTCTGTCTCACACATCACCAAATTGCTTGTGGAAATTGTTGTTTACCATTTCCACATAAATTTGGCCAGATGGTCAATGTAACTAATGCATTGAAAAGTTTCTTGATCTTGTCTGCTGTAGGTAAGTACAATACTGTAGTTGATTACGGTTCCCGAAATATTGTAATTTGTTTTCTTGCACTGTATATGGCTATCATTTTATTGTTTTACTGCCCACAGTTACTGGGTTGTGTTAGTTCATTTTCAAGGTCTCTTGTGTGTCTTTTGTGTCTACAAACAGCATTTTTTTGTTCCTTCGTTGTTTTTTTTTTTTTCATTGGAATTAGTTTTTGTCTGTTTAGTTCTTTTGCCCCTTACTAGTGGAATTCCTCTTGTAAAATTTTCGGAGTTTTTTTTTTGTTTCCAAAGTAACCACAACCTTTCTTGGCTGGTTTTCTGTGGCTGCATGTTCGTTTGTGTCATTGGTTTTTGTTTGGTAATTCGCTGACTGAATTCCGTGCTGAACTATGTAGTTTTCTTTTGTTTGCCAGTTGGGTACAGTATTCTTTTGGTTATTTGTCTGTGTGTATCCTCTGGTTTTCTGTGAGACACCGTTTGTTGCAGTGGTGTGTGTCCAAAATACTTCTTTGTTTTGTAACTTGCCCCATTGCAAGAATCATTTAAAAATAACTTGCACGATAGTGTTTGAAACTTATGAACACTCTAAAATTGTGTAAATTTTCAGTATTACGGTAGAACCTTTTTTTTTACCTCCTGATTTTATTCTTTCACATATTTTACAGTTATTTATTTTTTTTGTGGTCTCACTTACTGCGTTTACATTAGAAACCAGAATTGCGCCCACAGCTTTGTTCACATATTACAATTAAAACAGAAAGAATTGTGCACAAGTACTCACAGGATGGTACTCGCAGATAGAAACACACACACATAGGACAAACACATTTCTCTGTGAAACGTTGTAACCGTGCGTCCGCAGAGGAATGTGTTTGTCCTATGTGTGTTTCTATCTGCGAGTACCATCCTGTGAGTACTTGTGCACGATATTCTTTCTGTTTTAATTGTAATTAGTAGCCTAGCGGTCTTTCCCGCCATTGTCCTACTTTGTTCACATATGTTACTTATAGCAGATAATATTTTATTTAACTGAAAATTCTCTTTGTACACTAGATAGGTAGTTCAGTCATCATATGTTGGAATGACAAAACTGCTAGTTGAGCTAACTCTGCAGCAGCTGTCCATATGAAAAGCAGTCTTAAGTTTCTTCTTGCCACTAACAGCGACTACGCCGTGTTCAATAACATATTTGTTTTCAAAACCTTCACTTGACGTTAAGTGCCATTAGGGATTTTTGGCGAGATAGTGTTTCTCAGAAATATAAATGTATTTGGTGACCCAACGTTGAGATTTGTTAGATGGTATATGTAGGCTGATGCCGTCGAGGAACTTGTAGTAGATAGTCGACAGCACAATACATTTTTACCACTTTTGAACGACCTCATTCAAATTGTACTAATTTCATCTGCCTGGTAGTTTTTGTGTGTCAGAGTTGCACGTTTGCACAGCCTTTAAAAGAGTTTCAGCCCAAACCTCCTGAACAGTAGACCGGAGCTACAAACAACTGCACCACATGACATTGAAATTATTCACGAAAACTAATTTTAAAAGTAAAATATTAATTTCGTAGGCTCATAGAGGTTGATCAGTTACACGTTTCGATAAACCTGTAGAATGAAAATCGTGTATAATTTATTTCTAGCTGGTAGTACTAGCTTTTCGTATTGTCTGCCTTGATAGTTTACAAACTAAGTTCTTCTTAGTAATTAAATTATCTTACGAAATAAATATCTTGCATAACTTTCTTAGGTACTTAAGTAAGCATCATACTGACGCGAACAACACCTCAATATCTATATGGGTTAGATAAGTGTCATCGGCTGACAGAAAACAAATTTTATATCTTTTCACTCCTTTAGGTGTCAAATTTTTAAATTCATGATTTTACATCTTATGGTTCCTATCTACCTGCACTTGAAATGCAGTGCAGCGAGTTACAAGTAATCATATTTGGAAGTAACATCTCAACACACATTACGTTTGTACATCTACGAAAAGAAAATACATATCAAACAATGTTTCTACCGGTTTAAAAATTTGAATTGCTTATTGGAAACACAATTTTCTAGCCTCTCAAAATGGCTAAAAACAGCTTTTTTAAACTGCAGTATCTAGGAATATTCCGACCAGATTAAAAAAAACACAGTAATAGAAATAAGCACTGGAATTTGAGCCACAAGTATCACAAATAAAATAATATGGTCACCGCTTCCGCTTAAAGTCACATAGTCAATAGTAAAACTATGCACCGCAAGTTGCTGGGTTTGCGTGTAGAGATGATAATGCATTACGTACTCCGACTGATATCTCTCTTAACACTCTATTAGTTTTGTGCCATCAATG
The DNA here is from genome assembly GCA_003012365.1 of Medauroidea extradentata. NCBI lineage: Eukaryota > Metazoa > Arthropoda > Insecta > Phasmatodea > Phasmatidae > Medauroidea > Medauroidea extradentata. The sequence goes on from PNEQ01000448.1 coordinate 26,782, forward strand.
CAGCCTACCTAGATAAGATCCTGAAATATATGTACAAGTATCCTAATGAAGTGAAAATCATGACGAGAGCCCTTTCAGTCGAAGCAAAATCTATCATTTGTAAGGGACTGTAAGTAATTGTGGACACCCAGTGGGTAGTTTAGTTCGCTACACCCAGTAGCTCGCCGCTTGCCATTGGCTAGTTGTTGTCAGGCGACAACTCAGGCGTCAGCCGCGTGCTAGCCGGCCCGCCCCCACCGCGCTCAGAGCGCGGGACAGTTCGGAGTTAGCAGTCCGCGAGGCATGACGTGTTGTAAGAGTGTTCAGTCATACGCCAGCGCAGTAAGACGTGCTGTGATGTCAGTTGCTAGTTAGCAGTCCGAGCAGTCAGACGTGTCTTTAGTACTAGCATGGCAAGTGTGTTAAGACGTCCGCGTGTATAGACGTAAGCGCGCAGTAATGAGAGCACGAGTACTAGAGTCGCATGTAGGCTAGAGACCTAAGCATGGGCCGCCGGCGAGCACGCGTGAGTGCCCCACAGCGACGTCACACTTGCTGTATAGTGTGTGGGACATTAACATGTCAATAAATGGGTGAGACGCGCACTGTAACGTATTACGAGCTTGTTAATTGTGACACCCGACATACCCACATTCAGGCCTTCTACCATCACGGGCCTAGAGACGACATAATCAGGTGTCTGCACTGTCCAGCGCAGTGCTCGAAATCCCGTGTAACGCCCCATATAAAAAAGGGGCAGTTACACATTCATAAAAACATATGTCACCCCTGTACAGTACTGAGAGTATAATTTTGAAAAATTTTAAATTTTTTGTGGCGATTTACCTAATCATCATCCTGAAACAAAAATAAACGAAATATCTCGATGAGTTCAATATATATATATAGAGGATTTATCTAAAACATATTCCAGATCTTTTCACCTCCTAAGAGATATAATTTCGAAAAACCCTTGAATCACATTTTAGACCACTTTGCTGGTGTCTCTGGGACGTGAAAAACACAATAATAGTCCACTGGGTTCAAAATATGTTAGCAATTAATTGAAAATACATTTCATCACATTTCATCCATTTTCACCTGGGAATTTTGAAATTTTGTGAAATTACTTTTCACATATTTCAGTAAGAATCAATCTTAAACAAAAAGCACGTCACTGTATAAAAGATCAGTGGGGTCTATATATATATATATATATATATATATATATATATATATATATATATATATATATATATATATATATATATATATATATATATATAGAGAGAGAGAGAGAGAGAGAGAGAGAGAGAGAGATTGTAAATCGGAAACACATTTTATTCTTCTTTTACCTTTTTTAGAAAATATGTTTAATTGATTATTTTAGATATTTACATGAGCATCAATATAAAGCAAAAAAGCACTTCGATGTCTTTATTGGTTCAATTGTTATGGAGGAATAATCAAAAACATTTAGTGTATTTTCACCCCTTAATTATCAAATTTCAAAATGACTTAAGAGTCCTGTGTTAGTCATTTGTGTATGTAACCAATTGAAGTATAATTCAAGACTAACCAATTGTGTTTGAGCTATATAGACAGTCAGTGTATACAGAGATGTCCCTCTTTTTCACTTTCCTCTTTCATGCGACTAATTTTTTTTAATGCCTTTGTGAAGCATAAAAATGAGGTTCCAATGCATTTAGTATGCAGTTTATCAGTTTCTACATATTTATTGCAATTTTTTATTGATTATTATGTTTCAGAGCATCTATTAAAATTTTTTAGTAATACAATGCAGGTAGCACAAACTGCGGCCTGAGTACAAACATTACACATTGCAAGTTTCATTTTGTAGAGAAACTATTTTCTCCGTGTTCACCGCATTCGGAGTTGGGCTGAGTATAAAAGCCTCATATTTGGCTACAGCACTGCAATTTTCAGAGTTTGGTGACATTGCAATGGTAGCAAACGTAAATCTTGAGTACGAATGCATATCACATACGGTAGACATAGCTTCTACTTTGCGTTATCCTCCATGAGGAAAATGTCCGGTGATACAAAGTACGTTAGCAGCAAACAATATTTTAAAAAACAATATTTGATTTTTGTGGAAAAGTTATGTTGTTTGAGTCAAAATAAGTACAAAAATATTATTGAGTACATAGCTCTGCATTTTTAACTATCTCCAAGCATTAATCTGTGCATTAAATTATCAGTTTAGGTTATGAAAGTTTGGAGAAATTGAAATTGATGCATTCACTTATCGAATTAGTGCCTGATTGTCGAACTACGTAGTCTGTTGTTGCTATTTTAGTCAAAAAATGGTTCAAGATAAATATTTCAGACATTAAAATAGAAAAACTTACTTGGAAGTTATTTCAATATTACAAACGTAGTTGTGAGGCTATATTTATATTGGTCTGTTGTACTTTATAATGCCAGTATTATTTACAGTACAGTCTTTAATAAATAAAATGGTGAATTATTTTTGTTGGAAAAAAAACACTCACTGCCATTGTTTTTCATCACAAACACAACATTTTGTTTTGCGGAAACTCTATATACATGTAAAATTATGTACCTTACTAAAACAAAATTATCCACGAGCTCAACAGTCGTAGTAATGAGACAGGAATCATTATGATGAGTGACCATTACTGTGGCCAACACTGCAACAATTTTTTAAACACACTATGAGTATATATGTAAAAAAATTCATAATTTATTAGCATGGACGTCTCCAATTGTCAAAAATGATAGCAAAGAGACGGTAACCATAATGATAAATCACATTTTCAACACCCATTAGCTAAATACTAGCACCACTAACGTGTACATTAGCCTCCTTAAATATGGACATCTGTTCGGTTACCCCGCGGCTCCGCAGGAACATAACAAAACTCGCTCTGCAAATAGGTTTGTACTAACTATTTGCGGTACGTTTCCTTAGCACTCTGTACATTTTGCAATGTCCTAAACGAGTTTGTACTCAGTGCACTGGAATGAATGTTAAGGTAAGACAATAAGAACTCATGAAGATGGACTTTCACTAGTCTTCTTGCCTGAGAGATAAATGATACTGTACACTGTTTCACTCGCAAAGACTCATGCACTTATGGTGCAACGGCTTGGTGATCATGTTTGTGTGCATTCTAGTGCTTACGTGAAATTTCTGATGTTGGAAACTATTCCTAAAGTGATGATACATGTGTAAGTGATGTTGAAATTAATTCATCCAGTCAAAAATTCTTATAGATAAAATATACACACAACCTTTATAGTAGACTATATTTTTGGGGGGAATGAGGAGTGTAAGTGAAAAAACAATCTTTTTATGTCTTACAACTTGAATAAATAAGTCCTGGTCACTCAAAATACCACAGAACTGCAGTAATACAGTTTGGAATTATACCGCCCAACATCGACAGTATAACGAGCTTCTACTGTAGTTACTGTTGTAATATTGTCCGTGTCACACCATATTAGATGATCGATGTTAACAGTTAAAAAAACATGCTTTGATTTTCCATTACAGTAAAGAGGAGTGCTGAATTCACATTCGATTTTATGATGATGGTGTAGTGTGTTTTAAAGAAAAATATAATTACATCAACCTTCAGTTAAGCTAATTACTGCTGTTATTTTGAGCAGGTGATAATTCAGTTATTGCATCTGGACCACAGATAACGCCGTCTCCAGCAACTAGTGCAAATACTGATGTGTCATCACCTGGTGGTCCACCTCAGCAAAAGTAAGTATCCATTATTAAGTGGCTTGTTGAAGTCAGGACATAAACAATAATGTTTATTTTTATTTATTTTTAATTGAATTCTGAAACATTTAGGAGATTTCTTCTGTGGCTGCAGTTGGAAAATAACTAGGCCTCTAGTACAACTTTTTTTTTTGTTGGAACTTAACAGGCTAAGCCTGGCTGTCAAATTAATAATTTTTTTGGGACATGTGAATAATTCAGATGTGTCATTTTTTAAGATTTGTTTGTCTACTAAACATTGAGTGCAAACATTTTTGGTTCTTTTGGCACCTAAGCTTACTTAATGCTATTTATGTGCTGTAAAAATATGTCACCATTTATAGTTATGTTTAAGAATAATGGCTGTTCGAAAGACTACACACTGGTTGATCACCTGCTGAGACATAACAAGGCTAGTAGTGATGAGTTATCAAAAGTCAACGTTAGTTACCACACGTTCTGAGACCCAAAGTCATGCAATTACTGCTGGCAGGCGTGGAACTTTAGGCCAGTCATTGATTACTATGTGTCTTTGATTAACTATTCAAAGTTTGGAAATGTTTGCAAGACATGTGCATTAAATGGTGGCTGTAGTGTAGTGTAAGTATTGCCATGTTCACGGCATGTTATGGCTTCTGAATCCGGTTTTTGCAGCGAGACATGAAGTGACTCATATTGTAGGAAAACAATGCTTATAAATGAAGGTGGATTCAGTATATATGAGTCAAATGCCAAGCAACATAAAATTACAATAGTATGGCCATCAAACAGCTTGTAATGTAGAATGTCATGACGCTCAAGGTCAGCAGTGTGAAATATATTCACGCATTGGTAATCATACAGAAATTTACTTTGACTACGATATTTTCATACAGACAGAAGAATGTTGATTTGGGTTATGAAATTCGTAAATACCATATTTACTAGTGTAGAACCCGCACTTTTTTTCTCAAAAACAAAATTGAAAATTCAGGGTGAGGATCATACACGGAAGTCAAGGTTTTTGGATAAATCGGGCGTGGAAAAGTTAGGTTTATCTTACAGTAAAGACTGCTGGAAGGGTTTATTGTTATGGAGGTATAAATACCAAGCCCTATAATATCAAATTGGAGATAGTAAGCAATAAATACACAGCGCCAGCATTATCATCATCAGTCAAGGCAAAGGCTGTGGCCGTACATCGGCGACTGCTGGCCCGCTGGAATGTGCTGACATAAAAATGTGCAATTTTTTTTGTGTGGGTTCCCGTTAGTCCTTTAGGTTATAGGCAAGCACTAATAAGGTATTTTTCTAAACTTGACCTCTAAGTGGGAGAAAAGGGGTGAAATGTGTTTTCTGAGATTTGTCACATAGCTCAAACTCTGATAGTATATTGCAGTGACTTTAACTTCAATGGTCAGTCATTAGAAAGCATACCTATTAGCATATTTAAGGATTTTTTGAACTTCGTACTTTAAGGGGGTGAAAAGACCTGAAATGTGTTTTCGGTTATTTTATATATATATATATATATATATATATATATATATATATATATATATGCACATTCACACACACAGAGGTATATATTTTGATTGTATTTTAAAGTGTTAATAATTTTTCTGTATTTAAGGACAGTGCAATTAAATTTTTTCAGGGAGCAACCACCTGAAAATGAAGTAAAAAAATGTGATTGGACAGAGCACAAAGCTCCTGACGGCCGTACTTATTACTACAATAGCGTCACAAAACAAAGCTTATGGGAAAAACCTGATGAACTCAAGACTCCAGCAGAGGTGAGACTTAAGTTCTTGTTACTAGTTGCATATTGGGAGAGCACCAAGTTCAAGGACATATAAGCATGTCATTAGATTTTGTGTTTGTTAATTACTTTCGAGGTAATAGGTATGTTTTGTATTTATGCTTATGCCCAACATTAATTCCATAAACATACCTGTCCCTCCTGAGATTATTTGACAAGCTTGTATCATATGAAAGCATTAAGTAATACACAGTAGAATCATTTCTTTAAATGCTTACAGGAACATTCATACATGTTCTGTTTTTTGGGAGTTAAATTTTCACGTGCATACAGAAAATCAGTTACATGTACTTAGTACATTGATGGTGTTTCAAGTCATAACAATTTAGGTACAGACAGGAACTCAGATAGGTTATTATTTTTATAGACCTTTATTTTTTTAACTTTACACATGTATGTAGACAGACTTACGGAGTAGGGCAAAAACAGTTGAACATTGGGCCAATTTTTTCTTTACAGATGAATCCAAATTCATTCATCAGAGTGAATATCTAGGGGTTTGCTTCTGGAAAGAATCTGTAAAATGATTTTGGCTTGCACATTATGGAAAGAGAGCATATAAATGTGAATTAATAATTGTTTGGGGAGATAGTATGCTTCCACAAGAATCAATGTTTCCAAGATGAATTACGTGTAAACATTTGGCTCCCTATGTGTGGTTGTTTTGAGGTGCTATGAAGCTACACTTCCTAGTTTATGGATGATAATCCTCAGTCTGGTACAGCATAGCTGGTCTTCTGAAAAACTGATTGTGTTTGTATGTGCTTTGACTGGCCTACTTGTTCTTATAATTTAGTCTGCTAGACACATGTGGGATGCTCCTAGGATAGGAGACTAGTTGCTTAATGTCTGTGAACCCATAACCCTGTTATGAAGGGGAGAACAAAACAAACATGGAAAAAATGAACAAATAACTAGCAAATGCCATCAAACAATGCTGAGCATACTTTTCACATCTTGTAAAGAGGTTATACTGTATTTTAAAATTTTCCTTGGACTCTGATTTGAACTCTGTAAATTTACAATTTGTAGCAAATACATTATACATTAAAAAGAAACTGTACAAAGGCTTTCAGTTTCAAAATACTACATAAAATTTTGACAGATTAATCGTGACGTATAGGATTCTGAATTGTGTGTATCCATACAAAATTAATGTTACAACTGCCGATTCACAAATTTTACACTGCTACACAATTATTTTCTGACCGCAACAGGCAAACATTAAACCATTTAATATTATGGAAAGCAACTTCCAAATACAGCGGTAGTCACAAACCATTACATTATAAATAATATGCATTCGTACAACTACCATATAAAGTACATAATGTTGACATAAAATTATGTAACAACCCTTAACACAACCTGTGATCCTGAGCACCGATTCAACAACCCTGAAACAGGAGCACACATACTTATATTCGACTGAAGATATGTCCTTCCAACAGAACTTACGAGTAAGTACGCCGAGCAACATGACACAGTGACTCACTTGGCCAGAGCTTCCCACCTTGCATGCACCAAGGACTTAGAAGAAGAGGGTGGAGGAGGAGAAAAAAGATAACTAAATGGGAATTGGAACAAGGCAAAGAGAACCATCGCTCAAGCCACGAAGTGAAGCATGGAATCACTTAAGTCAACTTAACGCAGTTTAAAGCCACTGTGCGCCACTGTCACAGCTGTGTTTCTGGCACCCACTGTGCATCTTAATCTATCAAACAGTCAACATGGCTTGCAAAATGCTCTACAGGAAGAATGGATGTTATGGCCTTATTGGAAACATGCCACATGCATAAAAAGTTGATAGTTGGTGAAATTTTTTTTTAAGTAGTTTGTGTTATGGAAACTTTATAACTCCAACACACTTGCACAGTAGCTATGTTCACAGAAACTTGTATTGCTATTTAGCAGATATGGATATAAAACAATGAAAATTGGAACCCACAACTCAAAAACTTAAGTTTAATGAGATAGGCGAAATGGTAAAAAAATTACTTGTGTAGAACTGATAACAAATGTTTATGCTTTTATAAATGTGTTTGATTTGTGTATGGGGATGGAAAAGGGCACTGTACATGCATTTCTCTGGAGCATAGAATTCCTCTGAATATGCCTTTGCATGACTTTTATTTACATTGTTTGTTTATCATTGTAATTTAGTAAATAAGTAAGTCTCCATGTGCATAACAATATTTGCTGGTATTGTTTTGTAGCTTCTCCTGTCACAATGTCCGTGGAAGGAGTATCGTTCTGAAAATGGCAAGAAATATTACCACAACGTCAATACTAAAGAATCCAGGTGGACTATACCGAAAGAACTAGAAGAACTTAAAACCAGAATAGCATCTGAAGAAGCAGCAGCTGTGTGAGTTAAAGTGACTTATACTGTGTTGATCATCAATATACATGTGTATAATTGTTAGACAAATTTCAGAGTTTCATTAGGACATTTTAATGAAGCTTCTGATTAAAAGGTGTGGTACTGTAGGTTGTCTTCATAATGATGGTATCTCCGTGTTACAGGTTTTAAATTATTAAACTTATAAAATGCCATTGAGGTTCTTCTCTGAGATGTAGTACTCGGTAAACACTTAAAGTTTTTCCAAACTGTTAGTAGACAAGAATGATCCCGTATATACTATATATACCTAATATTTTGAGGTTGGTAAATCTCTGTTTTATCTCGTGTATTGGAGAGCATCCTAGATCGTGCTAAGTGATATTTAGATTAGACAAACAAAACTAAATTTGGGCGAGTGCAGCGCATATCACAGACGTTCATAAATAAATGTCTACAATTTTTAGCAAAACAATGAAAATTTTTTTTTGGGTTTTTTGTTATAAGTGGGTTTTGTTATTGAATTTTAAAGTATTTGTTAAGATTATTTGAGGTATTATTGAGTGTCATTGACTCTAATAAAGTGAAGATAAAACATATAAAAAATTTTTGTACTACAGCAGAATGTGGAGAGTTTTTTCTTTTCGTATTTTTTTACCCCATCTTATTGTGGGCATACTGTAAGTGGATTCTTTGAAATACCGTAGTAGTATTTAATACATCCAAAGGTAAAATAAACATTTGTTGTGTTTAAAATAGTATGTAAAGCGGTGGAGATGTTATCGTTATGGGTGTTTTGAACACGTAAAACACCTTACCTTTTTGTAGGTTTTAACTTGTGTTGAAAATATCTCAGAAACTTCTTTTTTATTTGTTAACAACTTTTTCCAGTAACTACATGAAATTTTCGTAAATAAATTTCAAGATGCGAATATCCATTGACATGAAAAGTTGATAATAGCAAGAACAGAAAATACAGACTGAAAGTATATTATTGTAAATGTAAGTAAGTCTTTAATAATTTTAACATAGTATTTATTATTATTTAAGACATGAACTGTTGATTTCGATTCAATCTGTTCACTTTGATTGTTGCTTAGGTTACGTTGTTCATATTAAAAATTGATGAGAAAGTGAAGTTTTCGGAAAGGGTAAAAGTAACTAGGGTGTCAAAAGATGCTCACTTTATCCTAAACCACCTATACATAAGTTCAGTTTTAGTGATACTTTTTTTCCACAGAAGTGCAGCTACACCTGCTTCATCTGCTACTCCAGTGACATCATCTGCGACTGTCATTACTACCGTAGCTCCATCAGTTCTCTCCCCATCTGTGGTACCTGTCAACCAGCCACTGCAGGTCTCTGTTCCACCAGTGGCGCCTCTCGTAGCAGCTTCCCTCAGCCCGCAAGTGGTAGCTCCTTCACCACTGGCATTCAGTTCAGCTGCACTTCCACTGCAGACTGCATCCCCACCACTTACCAAAAGTGCAACACCATCGTCTGCGTTAGATCAAGCCATGGCAGCAACCCTGGCCGCAATCAGCATCCCTACTCCTCCTACTAAACAAGGTATGTACACCGCAGTGCAAGTCACGTTTTGCTGCTTGACTGCAGAAGTGTAGAAAATCACGACCCCTCATTAATAGTTGAGGTACTGTTGTAATAAATTATTGGGGAAATTTTTGGTTGATTTCTACCCAACCCAAACCGCTGTACTCGGAAACTTATTAATTTCTTTGCATGAAGTACATTTTCTATCTTCATTAGGGCATAAAACAATTTTTTGTATATGCATAAATATATTTTAACAGTTGGACGAATCCTGAAAAATTGTATGCCAAGAAAGGTATATTGGACCATCCTTTGCCAAAAAGAAAACCCTAAACAGGCTATCTATACAGTATGAATGTAGCAATCAAAAGGTTTAGGTGCCATTGTGCAATACCTTTGTGGTCCATCCATGCGCTCAATTGGCCGCCTCCAATCTTTGCCCGGCCACTGTTTGAGAGGGGGGAGGATGGGCAATTATGTTAGCAATCACAGCTCAGTCATTGTTTTTTTCCTGGTATGGGAACACACGTCAACGGTAATGCATTTACTTTTCACGTGCATTTCGGCCTACAAGCACAAGGCAAACCTTTCTGTACTGTGATCATGTGTTTGCATGGGAATGTTTGTATTGACTTGAGGCGTGTCAAGAGGTAAGAAAATAGTACGGTAACAATAAAATACAAGGGATTTCATAATGCTTTACTATACAGATTTATGCGAAATATAGTAGAATCACGTAGCAGCAAGCTTGGTAACTACGAGACCTCTGTTAAAATGAGGTATTTTCGAGGAACCTTCAAAAAAAAAATCTGGAAAACTGTGATTTTATCAGAAAGAAAGTGTACAGTGACGTGGTGATATCATATGAAGCAGGCTTGTAGCCAGTTTTGTGACAGTGTGAAGCACACTTCTGTTACCTGTAGTAGCTACGCAACCCCCAGCTGGCCGCCCTCGCCCTCTTTCCCTGTACTGTTAATCCTTTGGCTTTTGGGACACCTCTGATACTTTCTTCCTATTTGAAAACTCAACCCCTTATCCATTCCAAGCAAGCACGTTTCTCTCAAAATATAATGCAGACAATGTCAATTTTGAACTACAGTCAAGGCCTGCAATTACAATATTGGCTACTATAGCAGCAGTGCTAATATAACAGTATTCTCTATCCCTGTCAATAAATAAAATTTTTAATTCTTTACTAAAACCAAATGAAAAGAATGCAAGATGTTGAAGTTAAGGTTATTTTTAATGTCTTCATTAGGATGTGGTAACAAACAGCACATATAGCTCTGAAAAAACTTCAAAAATAGCTCATGCCTGTGAGTTCGGCTAGGTGCAGACCATGCATTTACTTGTAAATCCCCCCCCCCCCTTCCTCTTGAATTCATTTCAGTCACACTCAGACCACATGTGCTTGTATATGCCCAATTTACTTCACCTACTGCATGCATAGCAATAGTAACAGACAATAGTAACTCATATATACGGCCAAGCCCTTGTGTCATTTGTGGCTAGCAGCAAGGGAACTGAATGAGAGGACACGTCATTGTTACATTTATAACTGTGGACTTGTGTCTCGTGATCATCCCATGAATTATTGTCATCGTTTGTTTACTGTTTGGATAAAGTTTGTTTTTCAGAAACGTTTCATGGATACACTTACTCTAATTGCATAAGTTTTTTTTGTGTCTTAGATTAAGTTTTCTACTTAGGATTGCAATTGGAACTGATCAGATTGTACACTATTATGTTGCATTACAATTTTATTTACGGTTTTAGTTATTGGTTTTATGCTCGATTTATGGCTACCCTCTTCACATTTACCGGCCACAACTTGGACTCTTGACTTGGAGTTGGTCTCACACCAGCTGAAAATGTTGACCCTTTTGGAGAAGTGGAAGAAGGCGAGATAACGAAGTCAGATATTTCGTGGTGGTACAATATTCCGACACTGAGAAGGTAATATATGCCTGATGAAACACTATTTCATTCTCAAAGATATTTATGTTTTTAAATAACATGTCATGTACCCAGTTTAATATATTTTATGTGTCATATGTAATTGAAACTGCCTTAATTTCGCCCAGAAAAACTACAGTATTTAGGCATTTACAAGCCATATTTTTACAATAAAAATTGAAGGCAAATGAACTTATCAATCAACAGTATAATGAAAAACATCTTTTGGTACGTGTGAATTATAACGTATTCATACAGACTCACACTGCCGCAGTCTTAAAACCAATCCCTCCCCCCAATTCCACCTCACCCTTCATGCAGTCAACGTGTGTCTAGCTTCCTATTGCCAGACACAAGGTATTTTCCTTGAGATAAGTCTGGTAACTTGTACAGAGCTGCCAAGTATTACGGATTTTCCGTAAATATTACGGATTTAACCATCGTATTACGGGATTACGGATGATCTCTAGTTTATTACGGAAACTGGACTTTGTTGCATCGTAACTATAAAAAATCGTATTTTTGTGTGGTTGCTACGTGCACGCATTTGTAAACATTGTGTGATTGCGCGTGCGCATAATTCTCGGTAGCATGTATTTGTTTTAACATAATTATGGTATGGACCTTTGTCATTTACGATAAAACTAGTACATTTACTTAAACTACGGTATTAGTTCGTAGTCTATACGTGGCACGATAATTTTAGTACGTTAGTTTGGCTAGCTTGTATTTTTTTTTCGTTCGCAAGCAGTTTTATTTATCTATACGTTTTTGTCTCGCGAATGAAGATGGATGCGTTGGCGTGAATATTCTGGTTAAAGGAAATTATATGTTATTTCGTGACGTTTGTAAAGATAAAACGTGTGGTGAAAAGAAGCAGAGCGTAATAAATAAAACCACCGACTTATTCAGCATTTTTGACCCAGCATTCAGAAAGATTGACCATGTGTAACTTCTTCGAATGTAGCCGACCGCCGCTCGTTTTGTAATGAATATGCGTGTGATTTTTCAATCGTACGTGGTGGATTTTTGTAACACATGAAGAAACGAGTGTAACAAATACTGTGCAGTTATAGCTAGTTACAAAGTAATTCAAATAGTTTGGTTACAAATCAGTGTGAAATACGCATGCACCCAGAAGGCCTAAGTGAACCGAACTATTTGTTTGAATGCATTCACAATCTTGCTAACCAATGGTAAGTCACTTCTACTACAGGTTAACAAGCTTAATGTTATTAGTTTGGCAAGGGACAATTTCTGCTACTAATTGCATTGATATCACTAAGGGGCCTATAAATATGAATTTTCCCTTGCAAACTCGTCCATAATATATTCATTTATACATGCAGTGGAATTTACCTTAGGCCTACCCCTAGTAATTGAGAATCGTTGTCATATGACATAATAAACCTGATCTGACTTTCACAGGCTACTTTACAACTGCCTAAAATTATGTAGGTTTTTAGTTTAACATAGTTTACCGTCAGCAATAGATTATTCTGAAATTTGTGTAGAATCATGCTACCAGATTCTGAAAATATTGCTGCAAATTTTATTGCACTAATGCAGTATATGTAAATATATATTGTTTCAGTGGTTTTTCTTATGCACATAATAAGCACACAGATATATTTGGTTATTTAACTCATATTATTGTGTTGGTTAGGTTTTGTGTGTTTCTTAGGTTTTGGAAACAATTTTACCGCGCCTGATTTACGCGTTTTATTTTCATTTAACTGCCATTACTGATAAGTGTGATTGGAGGTTGGCAGCTCTGCTTGTATAGTCTGGTGCACAATAACTAATGCCCTTTTTCATTTTCAGCATTATAAACACACACGTTGGTACATAATACAAGTATTGTATGTTACAGTAAAACATCATCACTCTTGTAAACAATACTGGCATCTGATAAAAAAAAAGACAAAGGGAACGATATACGAGAGTTGCTATATGGTAAGGAAACCAGTATTGCTTAAAAATTATACAAGAGGTCACATGAGGACAGGAGGCGACACTGGACCCCTAAGAATGGTGACTCGCGAAATTACACAAAATTTGGCGTAGTTATAAGTTTTCCGCAAATTTTAGCATAATTTAGCTAAAAGCTATGTTTCATGCAAATTCAGAGAGACTGAGAAAAAAGCATTTATTTTTCATGTTCGATCACGTAAAAAGCTGAATTTTTACATTTTACGAATGGTGGCTATAGATATGTTCACACACATATATTCATTCCTCCAAGTATTTTGCAGTTGAAGCTTATCAACTCACGCACTGCTGTGGTCACACGGTACCACAATCTCAATATATAACAAGATGGCACGGAGCACCGGTAGTGACAGCAAAATTTCGAAGTCTACTGAGTTGCAGTACTTACCATATATATACTTGTATATAGTGCGCCCTCGTGTACAGTGCACACCATGATTTTTGCAACAAGTTGCAGGGAAAAAATTTAAGTGCTTTGCTAGCATGTAAAAAAATTCATAGGAGTAAGAGACCCTGAAGCAGCACCAGGGAGGCTATGGTGTAAAGGTCGGAGGGGATGGAGGGAAACGTGGCTGACAAGAAAGAAAAAAGAGAGGAAACAGAACACTGACACTGGTTAGAGACTAATGGCGGAGAGGATGAAAGAGACCCTGAAGGGGGGGGGGGTTGTGGCTTGCCTCACCCTTGTCCACAGCTGTTTATAAATAGCCTGCCAAGGTCGCTTGCTACCTGACTACAGCCAGCTCATGTGTGTGTGTGTGTGTGTGCACACCAACACAACAGAGTCCCCCCCCTTCATGCTGTGCTGTATGTTTGCCGCTTGCAGCAGCATGTCCCCCTCCCCCGTTCCTTTAAGCGATAACGTGCCATGACAGCAGAGCAAGCTTGGCCTTTTTATTTCCTATCCACAGCTGAGAAGAAAGAAAGGCTCAGGAATGCGGCAGGGGGTGGCTACAAGCAGAGGGTTGTGCGGTCCCAATCACATCCCTGCCTTGCTTTCCGTCTCCTAGGAGGTAAAAAAAAAACAGTGTCGCCCTCACCCACGTTTCTTCCGTGTCAACAAAAAAAATTTGGGTTTTTGCAGAGGCAGTTTTACAAGTGTTTTTTTGGGTGGGGGGGGGGAGGAAGGGAAAAAAATAAAAGGAAGAGGAGTAATGATGGAGGGACCGGTCGGTGAGAACATTCTCTCTCTGCCTTCCACTCTTGACACCCGCCAGTTTATGACTGCTTCTCCGCCTTCTCCTTTTCCCGGTTCCTGCCACTGCTTTTTTTTCAAAGTATTTTTTTTCTATTTTCCATGTACAGCATGCACCCTTGAATTTTTATCAGTTGTTTTAGAATAATAGTTCAGCTATGTACATGAGTAAATACTGTATCTCTATGCCTTAACACACGTTTGTTTAAATTTTAATGTTTTGTTTCTGAATTTTTGGGAATGGAAATAAATGAAAAACATCACCAGACAATTACTTATGTAAATAGAGATATCGCAAATGTAAGGTACTTGGCCTACCCACCCTATCCATTTCTTTTTTCTAAATTTGTTTGTTGTGCAGAATTGTGGTTTCATGTTGGCATAAACGTAACGTAACCGTAAACTTAACTTCCGTAACTTCTTAAATACGTTTATACACGTTTTTCGGCGTCAGCATATGTCTAATGTGATCCCGAGATGCTTCATGGGGCACTAGTTATAATGAGGGGGCGTCGCCTAGTGTTTGGGAAACCTGGCTTGCCTAATACAGTGCGTCGAGATCGCCGTGTGTTAGAGTTAAGAGAAGAAGTGGGAGTTATATGTAAGTCGTAAACCCAGGACTCAACACCTCTATGTTGGTGTAGACCGCAGCAGAAGTGCAGCAGGACACTTTCAATTAAAGTAGATGTATTTTCAATTGTAATTAATGTGTAAAAACCATTAATTTACGAGCGGTGGGCTGCACCATAAATACAAGTAATTTCCGTTAACAATTTGAGGCTAATGTGTGACAGGCGAGAGCATTCAGGGCTAAGGAAAGTGTAATCACGTATGTAAAATCATTTGTTATTGTTTCATTAAGGGAGAATGCCATCTTGTAATTTTTCCTTTCTGTGGATTGCCCAGAGATATGTATAGCCTTAAGGATCGCTGAGCGCGATGAAGTATGGTAAATGGATGCTGGAATAATGTGATTTATCCGAGGAAACAAACGTTTCAATGAGTTTAGGAATGCTCTCGGTAGGTAGAGTGCTAACCTAGGAAGGTCATGCCGTGGTGTGCCATCTGTGGGCACTTCCTGTGAAGAGTGAGGAGGATGCTGGGAGCTCAGCTTCCCGGCCTTAGCTATCT
>PNEQ01000448.1:43484-62132 GCA_003012365.1 Medauroidea extradentata
ACTGAAAGTTATTAAAGAAATTGGCTCCTTTTTTCTTCTATGTAAACTCCTTAGGTAAACTCCTCAGGCTATCCGGGCATATAAATAACAAACAAGGAAAAGTCTAATTAGATAAGTCGTCGCCGGCAGCAAGGACATCATAACCTCCAACATCTAGATAGTAACCACAACGTAGACGTGACGTAGCAGCCCCATCACAATATGTAGTTTCAACAAAACAGAGGATACGTATTTGTATGGTCAGTAAGTACCAGGCATATATTAGAACATTAAAAATTAGTGATAATGAGGCAAAATCAAAACTGTTTGGTTAAATATAATAATTTGAATAGTATTACACAAACATTTTTTGACAGCTTAAAATTTTTTTCGCCACTTTAAAGTTTTTAGCACCGAATTTTTAAACCACTTTTAACATTTTCAAACACCAAAATTGGTAATTTTTATTCACAGTTTTTAGGGGTCCTTACTGGTTAATGGAAGTGACTAGACAAGGATGGAAAGGTATGGACAGCAGCTGCGACAAGGTCACAATGTTCTCTCTCTCTCTTTGCTGCTTTGCAGAGTAGCCAGTGTTGCCACGTATCAGCGGCGCGCTGGCCGAAGATCTTCTCCTGGCGTGGCTCAGCAGACTAACTGCAAACGATAAACTCCAGCCGGCCATGTGTTAAGGTCATAATAAGGTCTGGTAATAATTATGTGAATACAAGTAATTATGGTAATTTTCCTGAAGTATTCACAAAAAACTTACAGTGTTGCATTTACACACCAAAATACTGTTCTCGCCTCTCACTGTTTTTTATATAAATTTTGAAATGAGAAGAGGGTGTTATTGGCTTGTCAGGCTTAAATTTCTTCAGCAAAAAATCTGTCTATTAATTGAAATAGCTACACCAAACCCCTGATTTAACCTATTCTCATAGTTCCATTCCTTACATTCATAAAATTTTTACCCACATAAAATTTTTACAGTCATAAAATCAATAAGGACCAATATTGCCCCTCTCATCACATCATCAAATTGGAAAATTTCATTTTTTCCCCCCAAAGTGCCTCCACTCAGGTCCCTATTTTTATAGGGTTTTTGCGAAAAAATGTGAAAAGTAATGATATAAATAAATATTTATATCAGTGGACAGACTTCTTCCGATTAAAAGCATACCTTTGAACAGTTAATAAATATGATTGACCCTTGTCCCAAAAAATTAGCGCGCTGAGCACAAAATGCTCTCTTGCAAGAGCATAGTCTGATTTATGTACAGTTTTGCGAAAAATAAAGTAAGTACAGTAATACAGTAATTGAAATATAAATTCATATCAATAGACAAAAGTCTTCTGGTGTAAGGCATACCTCTGAACAGTAGATATGATCTATCCTTGTCTCCGAGTACATAGTATCTTCTCGCAAGTGCGTAGTCCGATTTTCGTAACGTTATATGGAAAAATAAGATGATAATTTAGAGCCTATATTAAGGTTTCAATAAATCAAGAGCCTGACGGGAATCCAAGAAAGCAAATATAGTTGTAATGTATGAGAAATTGCTTAAGTAGGTCATTAACAAATAATATAGGCCATCATGTATGCACATAGCCAGTTAAGTAACAATTATGTCAACGTACCAGATGGGATATCGAACACGCCGGACTGATTACCCCCTGAGACATAAGAGTCTTGAAATGTAATATCTAGGGAAAAATACTGGCGCCCTTTCAAAACAGTACATTAGTACAGAAAAACAGCTTGATTCGCTATCCCGATCCCACCTGATGGTGCTAATGTAATATATACTCTATATCCAATATTTTTATTTTGTCAGTCAGAAGAGAGGGTTTACAAGAATTCCTTTAACTAATGTTGAATATAATACGCAAGGCCTTCTTCTGTAATATAAATATCCTAATACTAGAGTTTCCCCATAATTTTATCCCATACGTCATCACCGAATGGAAATAGGCAAAGTAAACAGTTAGTGAAGTTTTAATGTCAGTCATTGTCCTTAAAGCAAGTACTTTTTGTGTGTATAGATCGAAGAATTTCACAACATCCACTTCTTCAACTTTTTTATTATTGTAATTTTGTAGAATTTGCATATTATCTCCTCCTCGTTTAGTAAATTGTATATAGTATTGGATTTTTTCAACATTCAGTACTAACCTATTCAACTGGAACCAGTATTATATTGATAATAATGATTGTTCTGTTGTTCATCTAAGACTATCTATAGTGGATCCTGAGGTTACTTGAATGATGTCATCTGCAAATAATGATTATTTTCAGATTTTTTATGTTTTTCAGTAGATAATTTATACACAACACGAATAATAGTGGCCCCTATGGTTCCTTAGGGAACACCTGTCTGTATTCCAGCTGGATGTTACATCTGTATTTTCAGTAACTATTTCAACTAATTGTGATCTATTTAGTAAGTATGATTTTAAAGATTATTATGTAATACCCGTAACTCCAATTTTCTTTAATTTATAGAGTAATGTATCACGAACTACCAGGACAAAGACGTTTGATAAGTAGCTGAAAATGCCATAGGCATATTGACCCTTCTCAAGTAATCCTATTACATGTTATTTGTTAATTTGAAAATGTAGATATGGCGGATTTTCCATTTTGGAAATCACTGTGTTCTTCACTAATTAATTTATTTGTAGTTTAAAAAGTAGATAATCTATTATGTATAATCCTTTCAAGTATCTTTGAAAATATAGGCAAAAGGCTAATAGGGTTCTAATTTTCCAAATTAGATTTATCACCCTTTTTACAGATGGGAAGAATTTTTGCAAACTTCATTCTTTCAGGAAAAACACCTTGTTTTAGACTCTGGTTTATAATAAATTTTAAAGGTTTAGTGATTTTTTTTTTAATAAAACCTTTTATTATTTGCCTGTTTACTTATCTAGTAAAGGTATTTTATTTTAGATCTTATGAAAGGTATTGTAATTTATGTTTACATAATTTTCTTCGCTTAATTCCTCCCAATTTTGTTTAGCTAATTTAGTATTTAAGTGTTAAAAATTTTCCTGACTAAAGTTTCTTACTTTTTTATATTTTGCCGGAGGATTTTCACATGATCCTCAGCAGCTATTTGAATAAATTGAACATAATATTCCATCAATCCTGTATAAACATTATCAATAAATATTTCCTTATAAATTTTACCACTTACATAGTGAACTACAGTAGCTGATTTAGATGGGTACACATATACCGGTAGTGAAAATACCCTACAAATTGGTTTCTTAATTGAAATGAACTCAAAATATTATATAATTGTAATTTTTTTTTACTAATAACATCATAATCAATATTTATATCACCACAAAGAATCATATTTCTATAAACATCGTTTTATAAAGGTGAGTTAATAATGTTTCAAATTTCTTGAAAAAGGTCTTTATATTCCTATTAGGTGGTCTGTGAAGTGAAATTACAATAAGAGGGTTTTCATGTAAATTTACTTGATATTAAATTGCTGCACATTCAAACTGAGAATCCTCAGGTTACTTTATATATTTAATTTTTTATACTGTGTCAAATTTTCTTGTGCAAAAATACAGCTTCCCCACTAACCAGAACCTTCTCTACAATATATACTAATAGTCTTATAACCTGTAATCCACTAAATTTACTTTCAGCATCAGTCAACCAATGTTCAGTGAAACATATTAATTCTGGCTTTAATTCTAGTTCCATGCAATTTAAAAAACTTATAATTTATGTGCCTTATTTCGTATAGATTGAATAATTTACAGGATGGCCAAGAATAAGTGTTACAAATTGATAGGGATGGTAGATGTGCATGTTTGGAACATATTTGATTAAGGAACCCATGTCCGGAAATGCATCCTTATAACTGCAATCGTGCACCAAAGTAACAGGGGTAGGCAGGCAACCTGGCGACAACAAGCTAGTGAAAACATATATATATATATATATATATTTTTTTTTTTATTGTAATCTATACAAAATAAGGCACATAAATTATAAGTTTTTTAAATTGCATGGAACTAGAATTAAAGCCAGAATTAATATGTTTGACTGAACATTGGTTGACTGATGCTGAAAGTAAATTTAGTGGATTACAGGTTATAAGACTATTAGTATATATTGTAGAGAAGGTTCTGGTTAGTGGGGAAGCTGTATTTTTGCACAAGAAAATTTGATACAGTATACAAAAAATATAAATATATCAAGTAACCTAACTGAGGATTCTCAGTTTGAATGTGCAGCAATTTAATATCAAGTAATTTTACATGAAAACCCTCTTATTGTAATTTCACTTTACAGACCACCTAACAGGAATATAAAGACCTTTTTCAAGAAATTTAAGACTTTATTAACTCACCTTTATGAAAATGATGTTTATAGAAATATGATTCTTTGTGGTGATATAAATATTGATTATGATGTTATTAGTAGAGAGAAATTACAATTAGATAATATTTTGAGTTCATTTCAATTTGGAAACCAATTTGTAGGGTATTTTCACTACTGGTATATGTGTATCCATCTAAATCAGCTACTGCAGTTGACTATGTAAGTGGTAAAATTTATAAGGAAATATCTATTGATAATATTTATACAGGATTGATGGAATATTATGTTTAATTTATTCAAATAGCTGTTGAGGATCATGTGAAAATCCTCCAGCAAAATATAAAAAAGTAAGAAACTTTAGTCAGGAAAATTTTTAACACTTAAATACTAAATTAGCTAAACAAAATTGGGAGGAATTAAGCGAAGAAAATTATGTAAACATAAATTACAATACCTTTCTTAAGATCTTAAATAAAATACCTTTACTAGAAAAGTAAACAGGCAAATAATAAAAGGTTTTATTGAAAAATAAAATCACTAAACCTTTAAAATTTATTATAAGTTCCAAAACTTGGTAATAATAATTAAGTTAAGCGGATGCGCAATGCGATGGGATGTCTGCTAATGTGTGCTAGGCAAAGGTGAACCGGTATACTAAATGAGAACTATGTGGAGACCTAAAATCAGTAAGTAAGATATGTAGTGCACACGGAGAGCGTCTCACCTTTCCGTACGACTTCGACGAACTGCCACGAGAAGGTGGCCGCTGAAGACACCTTGCCTCGCTATGGGGTTCACACACTTCTGGTTCCTCGTTCTTATTGAATGATTAATATTTACTTTTTAGAAATGGCACAAACTTTAAATTATACGAAACAAATAATGTTACATATTTTACATTTCTCCGTTTGGAGTTCTTAAGTGCCTGTTTAAATTATGAAAGTAAACATAACATCGGGCACTAGCATGGCGGCCTGCTCAGATATCCTCTGTGCTCCGATGTACACTGCCTGTAATAAACACAAATACCCTTGTGGAAGAACATGCAAAATTCACTGCGTTATTAAAACAAATGATGTGAGAGTCTGTGTTTATATGGATGGGCTTGTTGCTGTGGCACATCTCACGCCGTTATGGGCTTAACACATCTGCTGGCGCTTCTGATCTTTACAACACAATGAATTTTCATAAGTTAACAGTATGTAGTACTAAAACTAAAATTTTTGAAATGGGTCTTTGTGGTGCTGGTCTTAAAATGTTCAATAGTCTACTAAAAGTCATAACAAATTCAAAGATTGCTAAATTTAACAAATTAATTCATAAAATACATATTTGAAAATATGTTTTTATAGTTTACAGGAAATAGAAGATTATTTGATCAGTATAAAGACTATAAAAGTAATATTGAAATAATTTTATAGTTATACTATAACGTATTGTGACTAGCCGAATATTCAGAGAACGTAATCTGTTAATTATCTATTTTATGGGTGCACAAAATAAAAAAAAAAAATTAATTAATAATCCTGTGTACCTGTAATGCACTGTTTCCCTTTTGGTTAACGTGCTTGCCAGTTTATCAACTCCAGAATGTTATAAAAACACAATGATTATCAATGGGAATCTGTGAAATACTCTGGAAATGTTCTGGAATTGTCATTGAAAAATTCTTTTGTATGAACCCTGATCATATATAATCAGGATTTTCACAGTTAATGTTATCACTGATGCAGCAGTTGTTAATACACAAAGTGAATAATTTTCTGCAGATAATTGAGAGTTAGCAAGTTCCGTGTAATCTCCTTCCTTTAAAAAAAGTGAAATGGGTAACTGTGGCAGCTCTAAAAAGTTACAACTTTTCAAACTTAAATTTCCAGAGTAATGTAATCTCAGAAGTATCTGAAAAAATGTGCTATTTAGGGCATATTAATAAATACATTGTTCTTTGAAAATTCTTAGTATAATATCTGAAAATTTTCAAGAAAGTGAGATGAAATGAGTGTTAAGTTGAAGAGTGTTTGATATTTAAAAAATTGAATGGTAAGTCCTGTATTGTCAGTAATAAGGAAAACTTTTAGAACTTATTCACAGTTTGTAACATGCAGTGGTTAATTTTAGGTTTCTTTTTGGTAATACAGTTCTTTAATGCTGCAGCAGATGATGACAGTGGTTCCAACAAAGATTCTGCCCCTGGTAGCCGTAACAGCACCCCAGAACCCAAGTTGATGTTCAAAGACAAGAAGGAAGCAGTTGAGGCTTTCAAGGAGCTGCTTAGAGAGAGGGTATGTTAGCAGCTGGTTTTTGTTTTATAGTCATAGTTAATCTGCTTAAAAAATATGTTTGACGTTATGCCAAATATTTACACAATAACATGCTGCTTGCAAAATGTGGTGATTAAAGTGTTTGAACAGTAAGACTTGATGTATATAAGGATTTAACAGCTACTTTTAACTTTAAAGTTTCTGTTTTTTTTCTTCCCAGTGTGCGTACCTTGTAAATATTAAAATATTTTTGTTTGATTTTTTATAAACAAAAAATACTATATCTGGCCTTTAAAAACATATAAAAGTTTTTGGCTGTAAATAATTCGTTTATCCAATGTACCTAATGCATGAGCATAAAATGGTTTTTTGTACTTTTCAATATTTGTAAATTAATGGTTTTGACTCTATCCAAGGAAATAAACATGATGGATCACCCAAACTGAAAGCAGTTGCAATCTATGGTAATTTTAAAATATGTTCATAGGCATGCAGCAAAAATAGTACTAGAGTTTTTGCCACTTTCATCAATAGGTAGGTAACAGCTGCAAAAATATCAACAGAAAACCTTTAAGATATTTGGCTGAAACATGTCTGAAGTGTGCACTTGCCAGATAATAATACTGTGTACCTGGTTAGGTAGGCTGCCTGCAGGATGTATGATTGTATGAACCCTAATTGTTGACTGACTCTCACTAAGCTCTCTAACATCAGCTATCTGCTCTGCATGCTGATAGATGCAGGCTCAGCCAATTGTAGTCTGCGTGGTGGGTGGCTTGTGCATGCATATTATAATATAACAGGGTGGCGACAGGGCGGGAAAACAGGGAATTTCAGTGACCTGCAAAAGTCAGGGAAACTACCCTGCCTCAACTTTCTATCCCGGAAAATGAAAGTGAGGTGGCCACCCAGCCGGGAAATAACCAGGATTTAAAAAAAATTTAAGATTTCTGCAGAATAATTCTGCAGATTTAGTGTCTAATTTAGATTGCCTTGCCCAAACACAGTTACTGAAATATTATCTTGTTAATGAAAAAGGTCTAGTTAAAAAATTGTATGGTGTAGACCTACAGCAAGTGTTGTTTTATTTTTTTGTCATTTAATAATGCAGCAGGTTTGGCATCTGTGCTACTCATCACATTTACTGACAGTACCATAGCTAATTAATTGCAAATATAGAGAACAAAATTTCACACTCAGTAGTGCATGTAATACCTCTGGATTTCACTCAGAAGCTCAAACACATTAAAAGCTGTATTCATGCAGTTTTGGTATTAGATGAATGCAAAATGTGTGTGTAAGCCTTAAAGTAATGAATGCCTATGTAATTTATAAATTTCTATAGCGTGAATATTATTTATATATGTACATTATTTGTAGCTATGAATTATTTTCAATGTTTATTACCGGGCAATTTCAGTACATACATTTTACGAGCATGTTGAGGGAAACCAGCCTTGAAAAACCGTGAAAGAAAAACCAGGAATTTCAAACTGTAAAATTGGTGGTCACCCTGATTGTTTAATGTCTGGTAAAAATCCGAAGCTATTCAAAAGGCAGAAGCTGTTTGTCACCATCAAGACGTTTGTGTGTGTGTCTAACACGAGAAGTCATGACTTCAGTATTACTCTAAATTTTTTTCCTTCAATTAAAAGGAATTTCTAACAAATTTATTTTTCATTTGTAGTTTTGACTACATATATTATAACTTAGGTACCCGTTCAACTTGTAAAAAACAAAATTTATTATTATAACTTCTTAACTGTTTAATCAGTGCTGTATACAATGTACAGTAAATTGGGTGAATTTTTTTTTTTTTTTCGTTACAATATTATTCATTTGGCCAGGGAAAATTTTCAGTTTTGGTAGTAAAAGTCAGGGAATTTAAATTCCAGCTGCTTGTAGCCATCCTGTATAACTGCAGTATTTTCACGCTTGTAATGCAACGTTGCATGTAATCAAAGGGCAATTTTCAGCCCCCTATAATAAAAAAATTGTAATGCAATATAATGAAAGGTTTGACACTGGTAGTTATATTGACATTTTGTAAACATTGTGAACAAACTGCAAACAGTTTATCACTGCAACTCCTCGCTTCTGCATCATGCTTAATGTTGGTGCATGTGGAGACTGTGTTTAGGTACTGGTTAGGCTACTTTTGCCTCTTTAATCGATTACATCCAGACCGAACGAGAGTCTTCGGGCTGCACTGCGCTGACTACCTGTCATCAATGGCAGAACTTTGTTGTGCTGTTGTCGCTCATAAGATGTTAGTTTTGTTATGCCCCTTTGGTTACTGATACAGAAATAAAAAATGTTAGTATTAAAAGTTATATTGAGGTCAAATGAAATACCAACAGCAACCAAAGGTGTAACCACGTCACTATAAACAAATCTGCTACCTTAATGAAGATTTATTGCATACTGGTAAACAGTGACATCATAGAAAAATTATCTTTCCAATTAACTTGTCTCCACTCTGCTGACAAAGGGGTGAGTTTAAGTTTTTCCTTCAGGGTTGCAATAAGGTTTGAGCAAGCGAGTATCAGGATTCCCTGAAGGGGCGAAGAGGCTGCTAGGTGTCCCGAGGAGAGTGTTTTCCTGGGCGGTCAACACAACACAGTCTCCACAGCAGAGCAGGACAATTCTTACTTCTTCATGAAGGGGGGTAGGCGTGTTAACAACTCACCTTTAAAAGAGCTCTTTCAGGAGGCGGCATTTTTGGTCCAACAAAGGTTTCGGCTCGAAGTCGGCTTCCCTCTTCAGCTGCTGAATGCAAAGGTGCAGGCTTTTTGGGTGTTTTTATTAGGCTGATTAATGGTCGTTGAAGGCATCGCACATCCCTGAAGATGCAACTGAAATTATCTCGTTTATACGCTTGGGGGGTTGGTTCTCTGTGCCTTTGTAGCGACGGCAAAGTTCTGTGAGTGTCACAGATTTCCTTGATGCCTTTTGGGGCGGTGGAATTATTCCCACAGGTATTTCACTAACACTTATTACTGCCTGTCGGCGCTTAGCTGCGGCCTCTGCCTTGCGGCCTTCAATTACTAGTCTCTCCTCTGGCGGTATATTAATTACCAAACACTCGGTATCAGACATGAGTACCTTACTTAATAAATGAAACTAAGAAATGTGCTTGAATTGTATATATTGTAACTCAATTATTACACTTTTACAATCGCTGTTTTTACACTGGTCTTTATACAGTACACACAATGTTCACTATACTCGACCGTGTGGTCACTTATACGGAGCCCCGGAACTTCCCATAGACGGACTAAACTGCCACATCCAGCGGTCATAGACATGAGCCTCGTGGTGACTTGTTAAACTCGCGGTAAGGTGCTTTCCCTTATACTTCCTTCACGGCTAGGACACGTCTCCTTAACGAACTGAGCTTTTGGCATGAGAGTAGGGTAGGACCAGGCTTAGGCTCCCTTGTCAGGAAGCAACCTGTATAAAGGATGGGTAGGCAGGTTTAGGCTCCCTTCTCAGAAAGCAACCTACGGAAGATAGGTAATGGTGAACAGGTAGGAGGGGTGGGCTTAGGCTCCCTTTTCAGGAAGCAACCCTGGGGTTAAGTGGACTTCTGGCTTACACTCCCTTTTCAGGAAGCAACCCTTTCGAGGTTGAGGGAGGTGCCTAGGCTTGCTCGGGGAGAAGGCCCGAGCCCCCGAGCACCCGCCTTATGTACCCTTAAGGGGGGGGGGCTTAATGTACCATTAGTGGGTGGTGAAAATGGCCGCCGTTGGAGAGGAGGCCATCTGCTGGCTAGCAGGCGCACCACTCCAACACCTTCAAATTTCCCACACTCTGCCAAAAAATATGTGACTAAGTTAAAGCGTTCTCCCGGGGCCGTGAAAATGTCCGTGTTGCCAAAAAGAAAACAAACAAAGCACTAAGTAAATACACAAAATCAATAATATTACGTTTACAATAATTTTATACATATTTTCTCTCTTAAAAGTTCATAATTCTCCGCCTGGCATTGTTAGCAAGGCGTCCATCTGTTTGTTTACATTTGTTATGGCAGGCGTCAATATATACGTACAAAAACGGTAAACATAAGCGTCTCTAACTCTTTAGTTTTACGTTTCACGGCAACACGGCTCACAATACTCGATTTAAGTGACCTCTTGGGCAAAAACAAGGTAGGCCTAATTCTGCATGAAATATGTACTGAGCACCTTGCAGGGTGCGTTAAACTCAGAGGTAAGTTGCGTTTGGGAAATAAAATAAACAGATATATATTTTAAAATATAAAACATTGGTTCAAGGGTCAGTAATTTTACATGAAACATTATTTATTCATTTACACAGTTTTTAAATATTGAATGTGCACATTAAATTACATTATTTCAGAAATTGGGCCCCTTACAAATTATCTTATAGCATCAAGTTTCTGTGCTGAATTATAGCGGGTGGAAAATAAAATAAAAATGACATATTACCATGGACTGAATCACTCCCAACTGTAGTATCCTCAGGGCAGGATACTACAGTGGTAAATGTCCATGAAGCGGCTACTTATAAGTGAGCAAAAATAAAGTCGGGAGACCACACCTTGACCAGTGTAGTGTGTCAACCTAACTGGAACTGGTGAATTTTGGAAGTAGTATGGCTGAAAACTTGGAAACAAGAAAACTTTTTTTGAAGGTGGACTAGAACTCTTAGCTGAAACTTTATCTGAAACTGAAACCTTAAAAAATGACAGCGAAAAAACGCTATTTGGGTAACATCTTAAAGCTAGTTGAGGTTAGTTAAATTTTCTCTCTACATGTTCCAAAAAAAATGAAGCTACGGTGCTACATCTGTGTATAGAATAAAAAATAGAGTAGCCCAAGACAGACTACATCCAAAACCTGAATATAGTCCGTGTTACACACGTAAAAATACCAGACACATGTTTGTCATGTTTACAAGGTGACCATACATAATGGTAGTTCAGTTAATGAACGGTGCAGAAGTCCGCGTAACAGGCACATGAAGTTACAAAAACACTCGAGAAATGGTGCACGAGTGTCAAAACGGCCAAAACTTGCCAACATGACGGACAGAGTACAGATTAAACTGGTTAGAACCGACTACAAAAACACTGAAAGAGGCACTTTTGGAGGAACAGAACAGGGTGGGGGATTGTACAAGGTACACACTTGGTGTGGGTACGCTTATAGGATAGCTGTGACCAGCAGAAGTTACCATTACATTCAGTGTTAAATCCAACTCCCAAGACAAGAACTAGCAGCGAGTACTCCAGCCAAGGCAGCAAGGCTCCGTAAAGGTATGCATGTAGGGCTGAAATAAAAAAAAAAATTAAATTTTTAAAATCAAATAGTTAAAAGGCTATAAAATGAGAATATTGGAATAAAATATTACATTGATAAACTTGTTCTCCCTCAACAAACAATTAAATTAATATTAAATGAAAATATTAAATTTAAAAAAAAAATTTTAATTAAGGAAAAATCCAGAAATGGCACAGCTTTTCTTCCAGTTCTGGCTATTTTTCTTTATTAGGTCCACTAAATGCTTTGTGGGAAGATTTCAATTTTTCCATTGTCATTATGCCAAAAGGTACATTCCTTTGATTCACACTATGCATTCAAACTGCTTCAGAGATTTTATGTTTCTTTAGTGTGTTTCATGATTTTTCGTTTGAATTCTGCAGTATACAAAAATTGTTTTACCCATTACTCTAGATATGCACAAATCTTTATCTAGTAGCGGTAAATATTGAACCTGAGCACACCAGGATTAGACTGATATAGTGCCACGTGCTACTTTCCTGTGTGGAAAAACTCCTTCCATCATGGCCACAGGATTCTGTCCCCCCTCTCCTCTTCCAAGAGGCAATCTATGACCGTGTAACACACATCAACCACGGTAAAATCTGCCTAGTGCAAACACTTTTTTTGTGTCTTAAAAATAAGACTTTTGTATAATGTGAATATTAATTCAAAACACTGAACTTGGCATAAAATATTCACATTGTGTGCTCTGGCGGCAAATACAGTATTTTAAGTTTTTAACATTAATTTTTGGCTTTCCATTTTGAATTTTGGTCTTCAATTACATTTGGAACTGACTGGATTAAGTATTGTCTACTGAATGTGCAATTTAATAGAATGCAGTTTTATTAACAATTTTATATTATTATTTTTGTACTTAAATTTTTTGACAACCTGTTTACTGTAATGAATACTTCACAGTGTTTATTTCACTTGGTGTAATGTTTTCATTTATTTAATGTGTTTACGATTTTTTAGAACTAACTTCCAAAATTACTTATTAAGGGGCTCACATACATAGTGCCTTAGCGGCCGTTCGACCTCATGGACGTGGAGTTTTCCCACACAAAAGCGGGATTGGGTCAACCCCTGTTGTGGAGTTTGTCTCTCGCTCTCTCTCTCTGTTGTCCTCTCGGCTCGGTCTCACGAATCCTTCAATTTTCCACAACACTGGCTGCATATTTGTGCAGGACACATATCACAAGAACAAGATTTCTTCATAATTTTCAGTTGTTACAATGTACAAACAGTCACGGGATCAAAAGCTAAAGGATAGATCTACTAAGGTTATATGGTTTTAAGTACAAATAACAAAAAATAACAGCATTACACAAGCCGGAAAAGGCACTAATTGGGAATGTTAAGGCCCTATTTTCTAATTACTAAGAAACTGACAGAACTAAAACCATTTACCCTTCTTAGTGTGAGGTACCTTATTATCTTTTATATGTCGAACACACACTCTCACGACTAATATTTTCTGGGGGGGGGGGAAAAAAAAAAAAAAAAAATTTCATGAACCTCTACATACAACTTTCATGGCAGGTAGGCGAGCCCCTTAACATGCTCCGTGTATATTTGATACTTATGAAGGCTAAAAAACTTCATTTATTCTTTATTTATTTGTCTCTGTCATCTAAACTTAAGTATTCTCTTAGCATTGCTAAGTGAAATATCTCCTTGTTTTTGTGCTCAAAATTTGTTTGTTTGTTGATTTGTGATGAAGAATGAAAGTAAAATAAGTTTTTAACATGGAAAGATTTAAAAAAGTATTCTTCAGAGTGTAGTTCATGTAGGCAACTTAAGCATACAGTAATATCCAGCTGCTGCTCAAGGTTTTTATGTGTGGAACTTACAAAGTCTTATTAACACTTGCATTGCTGGACTTGAATTTATACTGTTTTGAACACTTTGAAGACTTCTGGGCATTTTCTAAGTATAAAGGCTCTGGCAGAATTGGTATTGCTGGTGGTAGTGCAGATGGCTGGTGGGCTCTAATTGGTTGAACGACTTTTCGTGATGTCATCAAGTACTAGCAGTTGTGGTAGTTGACAGTTACAAGGCAAAGTTCCCGAACTTCAACTTCTTGGCTGCTGGACGCAACTACCATCACGTGATCGCGACGCAGCAACCAATCAGACAATGTTTTGATGGGCATGCTCAAATTATAGGGTAGAGTAGTTTGAAGTGTTCGTTCAGTATTTAACCCGAGTGAAATCCACCCGTGTTGGAATTTTCAACAACGAGAACTAATATTTTATTTATAAATAAAATAATGTGTAAAGAATTCACTGTGGATGTAGGCAAAATATATATACAGTGAACCCTCGATAACTCGGACTAAAAGGGGGAAGAAGCTGTCCGAGTTACGATTTGTCTATGTTATCCGGGGGTGTCCGGGGAGGTGGGGTAAATCACAAGAAACGCAAAGAAATTGGTACGCTATCATTTCTACAAGCAAAAGAGGCTGCAATAAATACTGTTTTGTACGTAACTATCATATCAAGTTACGGGAGGGCCGCCATGCAGTGGGAAAATTAACGCTAACGTGGAGGACTGTAAAAGAATGTCAAACAATGTGGGCAGTCAGATCTTTATTTATTTTTTATGCTACTTCTGGCTGATCCTTTTTTTTCTCTGTGCTAGAAGTTGGCACCAAGGCACCCTTCTAGCACATAAAAGTTTTCGTCTGGCTGGCGACAGCCAATGTGCGTGCACGTGTGAGAGAGATAAGAAATGATCCTTGGAGATAAGCTAGGGAGGTTGCGAGCGGAAGTAGTCAAGGTCAACCGGTACAGTCTCATCACAACAGCAATACAAACACAGCACGTGACCACACGCATCTTGCACAAGATGTTTACATTGAAAAATACCTTGCGTCTGTATGTCACAGCAGCAGCCAGCTGCTAGCCTGATAAATACTCTACCCTCCTACAAAGTCCCAAAGGTACAAAAATAATTTTCCTGTTATACACGGATAAATACATAAATACGGTACTGTAATTAACAATCCTTCTGGGTCACTGTACAGACATATGTGACCACATTTTAACACTAGGAATTTTAAAATTTAATGTTATGTATGTAAATTGCATCATAGAATGCATAATTTACAGCCTTATTCTTACACAAATTGTCAAATTATAAAGCAATAAAATTTTAATCATGTTCTACAGAGTTAAAAGGTAGTAAAAAACAACCAAAAGCAAGGCACAAAAATGTTAAAAACAGTGCATTTAAGACCATGAATTGCAATGTATAGGACAACGGTACTGTTTTACAATAGTAAAATAAGCTTTGTTTTCAGCTGTATCATGCAGTTCTACACCTCTCACAACAACCACTCGTGATCTCTACTGAATGTACCATCTGTTTACCGTCTGCTCCAGATTTGTATCATTCAATCGTTTCAAACGCTTCTATGAGAAATAGTTTTTCGCAGGGTCACTTCATTAGAATATCTAACGAGGCCCGGGGCAATGTAAATCTGAGCCTCTCCCCTCTTTTTTTTTTTTTTTGTAGTGATGATACTGTGCGCTTGTAAGCATTCACACTTCTGACATGTTGGTTGCGCTGTCATAGCTCTCACCTCGGCAATGGACATCAATGATGTCTTTATTAGCACTTACACTTTTAAATACATTTCACAGCAACCGTCAAGGTTTATTAGGAACTTTATAAAAGCCCATTCATTTTAAATAATAACTCTTATCTTTAATTTTTATTAAAATGCGAGAATGTGAGGCCCGGGGCCAATTTCCCTTTTTGCCCCCCTCCCCCTTTTTTTTCATCCCGGCAAATTGACTTAGTCACGATTTTTTCTACATCACGCCGGCCTCCATAGCGTAGTCAGGTGTCGGTGTACTGTGCGAGAGGCCTTGGGTTTGAATCCCGACTCGGGCATGGATCTTTCACCACCCACATCAGCTCTTGAAAACATCGTTGTTAAAGGGGCGTAAAACCCTCTCACCAATTGTTCTACATCGCAAGGCGAAGCAATGATTTTTAATTTTTCTTTTTAATGTCCGGAACAATTTGTTTTGCAACCCTGAATTCATTGCACATACCAGAACAAAATAAATTTCCGTTTGTGTGTCATTGTAACCCGTAGTTACTGCCATTTCACAAGCACCACACTGAAATGTTTGTTTACGACACACGTGCATACTTGGCTCGCTGGGCGAAGAGGGAGAAAAGATAAAGAAGTGAGAGGTCGGCCTGCTGCGTTGCATCTTTACTCGCGCGTCACGCACCTCGCTAGCAACATTTTACCACACGGAACTTGCCAGATAATTACTGTGGGATTATTAAAGGCTAAGTAGTGATGGACGACTATGTTATAAAGTTTAATACTGTTCTAAAATATAATGTGATGAATTTAAATCCAGCAGAAATGATTTTTGTATGTCTTTTAACCAAGAAATAATTAATTAAAAATTATTATAAATTTTTTTAGAATTCTGTTCGAGTTATCCGAAGTCCGGGACATCGAGGTCCGAGTTATCAAGGGTTCACTGTAATGTAGAAAATATGAAGGATTTTTTTTATTCTCGCTATCTTAAAACCTTTAATAACATTGCAGGCATATCCGAATAAACAACAAACATATGCCACGTGACCTACATAACCTACCCTACTCTAGCGAGTAAATTTTCGTAAGTTTAATCGCTGCTGGAAATCCATCTATTAAAATAAATAGCAAAGAACTTATTTTCAAAATAATTGAAATACTTGGAGGATGTTACAGGCCACTTATTTTGTAGTCGTACATTTAGCTTACAATTTTGTATCAAATGCTCTTACAAAAACAATTAAGGTTATGTTATTGTTTATATCAGGTAAGTATTGTGTTTATAAACTCAATTTCTGGACCTCTAACTATAAACGGAAAGTTCCTTATCTTGCACAAAATTTAAGCTCACAAAACTGTACGCGTTATTTTTAAACTTTATAAAACTGTGTCTGCCATAAGCTGAGTTTTTGTTAATACCAATCTAGTACCTGCAATAGAAACTACCATTTGTGACCAGCATTAACATCAGCAGCTACCAGCTGCCACTTGCACTTCGTGATTGGTCCATATCAACCAATCACAGCCCACCAGCCACCTGCACTATCACCAGCAATTTCAATTCTGCCAGAAGCTTAAGAGTTTTGCTAAAAAATAATGACAAAGGCTAAATGAAAGTTTAAAGTTTGTATTTTAATTTTATATGTCCATAATTACAAGTAGGGCAATACATATTTTGAAATTATAGTTTAAAAATACTCTTTTTTGTTATATAAATAAAAAAATTGAACCAAGACACAACTTAATCAAAAATATTTTCAAAATTGATCTATTAGCTGCTTTTCATTTTTTAAGATCAAAAACATGTTTCTTTTAGATATGTTTAGTTATTGTAATAACTGATTCTTTGTATTTTTTATAGGAGATGTTGAAACACTCGTTCATTCAAATATAAATATTCATTATTTGCAGATAACACTGACATTAAAAAAGTTATAAATATTACCTGGTCTTAGTATACAATATTACAAAAATTAGACGAAAACCATTTACTTTTGTTTTGATCACTGTTTATTTATTTTTTTTTTTGTGAAAATTACCTTGAGCTAGCTTTGAGAATAACATTCTTGCATATAGTTCACAGATAGAGTAGGAAAAAGTATATTTAGCAATAGCGCTGATTTATATTACAGTAAAATGGTACAACTTCTGTTTGGTTTTCTTTTTCACACATTCTTTAGAGTCTGCATTTTTTTTTTTTGGGGTGGACGACCTTGAACTGATCTATAGTATTGTTACATATCTTGCACTAATAGATAAAATATAAAATAAAAATATACTTAATGTAATTCATTTACATTACTAGCATGTTTAGTTTTTTTTTTTTTTTTTTTTTGTCTTTTCTTTGCATTGTGGAAAGAAATAGTTAGAATGGACAATCTTTATCACTGATTGCATTCTTGCACACTTTTCAATGGAATATCTTGAAGCACGGATTCATGCAATGACCCACCTTGCATACATTACACTGATAGTAGTTTGCATTCCTTTAGCAGAGCATACTGTAGAGTTCCTTTGAATCCTTGTCTTTCCTGAGGAGGTGGAATTTTTTCCAAGAAGTGCTTGTTTCAAGAAAGACGTGCCAGCTAGGTTCCACTGGATCACAATTAAAGTGTTTCTTTGATGACCACAAGGTCAAGGCACCGTATGGCATCTTCTGATCAGACAAATCAACACCGAACTTGTTCTTGTTACAGTGCACAGCACATACTGGCTTGGACTTCTTTGAGCCCGCTCACTGACTGACTAAGCTCAATTTGTGTTATCTCAAAACAAATCACAAAGTGCTGTCTGCCTGTATCCGGCGGGCATGTCCTACACGCCCGTCAGGCCCAATCGTCCTTACTTTCCCCCTTCTGCACTCAGCTGGCAACATACACATAACAGTGGGGCGAGGCAACTAACCACTAATAAATTTACTTAAAGGCAGGGTTCAAAACAATTACGTTTATTGACTAGAATACAAATTTAGTTTTGTTACACACTTCAACAGGAAAAATCCAAAACGGCGTAATTTAAATTGATTATACAGGTACGTGGGTGAGTCGAATGGCACAGAATTAAATTGAAACGTGGAAACGTTCCCCTCGCGGCCGAAATGGCACCTAGCACTAACAATATTAGGAAGAAAGCGAAAGATTAACGCGAAAACCTTGAAACAAATTAAAGTGAACAGACCAGAAACTTACCAAAACGTAA
>PNEQ01000448.1:62232-95228 GCA_003012365.1 Medauroidea extradentata
TGAGAGGAGCGGACCAACCTTCCGAAACGGAGAACGGAGGACGACTGCCTCGAGCTCGAGCAAACTCTGCCCAGCGGACGGCTGGGAAGAGGGGAGAAAGGGGAGGGAGGCACGAGAACAGCCGAAGACGGCCGAAGGTAGATGAAGGTAGAGTCTCCTGGCGAGCACGAAAAGGGGAGGAGGAGGGCACATCAAAGTGCGTGGAAGCACTCTCACACGGCGCGCGGCTTATTTAAACGCAACTAGCTTGAATAATCACAGCCAGTCCATATGCAGATGGAGAAATATGTAGCTTCTTGACATAATACGTGGAGCTGGACACCTGTCCAGTTCAACTCCCCCGCAGTTTGTTGTACTATAGGCCTCACAGACGTCATGTCATGCCCACAGCGGAAGCAAAGCAGGCCACGACCAACAGAGCCACGCTGGCCCAGACTCCAGTAAGCCGTGGTGATGACCCAGGATCAATCCTCCGGCTGCGCGCTGCCGTGGAGGCTCCCATCTCGCAGAACCCCTTTGCTCTAGCCAGAGATGAAGATGAAGAATTCAGCTGCCTCGTGCCACAGGGAAGGGAAAGGTCACTCGAGCAGTCAACCGCACATGTAACATATTCGAAAGAACGGCAACGATTCCAATATACATACCGACGACCAGCTTCAATCTGACAACAACATTATATACATCCACTAGTGACAACAAAACTACCCTTGCACGTACCTATGAAATTAGCAATATTATTATTAGCACCATTTTATACCATCTCACATTTGAGTAACAAAATACCGCCAATATTCATAGATATACATAAAAACTTCCTCTCCACATAGAGGTAATAAAATATCCATAAATAAATTAACGAATATAAAATAAATAATACCCGGAGAATCCAGGAATACACATGTCTTAACACTTATACAAAGAGAGTATTATTATTGCAAGCTTACACATGGCACTATGAACTTACAATACAAACGTCTTATAGTAGGCCTTATTTATTAATTCCCCGCGGGGCCTTGCTAGCAAGGTACGACACAAACACACACAACGAACACCAACAAGTAACACATAAACACACGACCGGCCGATCTAACAACACACACAAGCACAAACAGTCGCCACCTCCGAAACACAAACACCAACTACTACAACACTCACCCAAACCTACCCCTCAACACACCCGAAACGTAACTACATTACAGTGGGAGTAGGAAAATGTTCGCTGCACGTAGATCCCTGACGATCTCTTCTGAAGATCAGATGCGCAAAGCAGACACCTTCATATGCCGACCAACAGGCTGCAACAGACCTTAAAAGAAAAACATTACTCACTGTCTTCATCATCCCTAACAGCATGTTTTAAATGAGATACGTGAGCCTTACGGACTACGCGCCCAGAAACCGGATCTGCAAGCAAGACGGTATTTGGCCCCAGCAGTTTGACCACGTCAAAAGGACCACTGAAACGCAACGATAGTTTACTCCCCCGATCGTCGGCACGGGAGGGAAGGGTATACGATCTGCAGTACACAGACTGCCCTACCTGGAAATCGGAAGCCACTCTGCCGGCGTTGTAGCGCTCCCGCAAGGGACTACGCTCGTCATACAGCTGCCCTAAGACATTTGCCGCCATTAATTCTCTGTCAGCACCTGACATGGGCGCAGCTGGACTGGGAATGCCCCACACATTAGGCAACGGATGAAGAACATCTCGCCCCAATACAATTCTTGCAGGCGACTGTTTGGTGACACCATGAACAGCTGAGTTAAAGCCTAAGTTGACCAGATCGAGGTCCTCATCCCAATGAGCTTGCTGCGAGTGGTGCAGTGCCGAGAGAGTGCACTTCAGGTTTCGGTTGAATCACTCCACCCTGTTTCCGCACGGAAAGTACGGACTCGAGATGAACCGGGACACACCCCACCGGAAGCACATATCCCGAAACTCCACTGACATGAAATAGGCGGCATTGTCGGTGACCAGGTTGACAGGCGGACCAAATACAGACCACACACGGTCGGACAACACCCGCACGATCTCACGACTCTTAATTGACCTCAAAGTGATGAGGACAACGAAACTGGAAAACACATCCAGCAAGATCAGGATATACATGTGTCCCTTAGTGGACCGGACCAAAGGTCCAAACACATCGCAATGGATGACTTCCCAGCTATAAGACACCTGATCGACGGTGTACAACCCGACCTTTGAATTCTGCATGGGCTTAGCGCGCATACATAAGTCGCACTTCCGTACATGTTCCCGGTCATCCTTAGCCACAGAAGGCCAGTAGAATCAGCTGCACAATTTCTTCAACGTGCCTTGCCGTCCCAAATGACCTCCAAACGGGGAGTCGTGGTAATACATTAAAAGTTCTGCCCGACAACGTTCGGGGATGAACATGAACAAACGCTTCACCCGCCGTCGACGCCCTGCGCATCGCGTAAACGCACGTAGAAACCTT
This sequence comes from Medauroidea extradentata, assembly GCA_003012365.1. Lineage (NCBI taxonomy): Eukaryota > Metazoa > Arthropoda > Insecta > Phasmatodea > Phasmatidae > Medauroidea > Medauroidea extradentata. The sequence goes on from PNEQ01000448.1 coordinate 64,695, forward strand.
CACTAGTGCTAAAGGCCGCACTCAGCATCGCTGGAGAAGATGAGCCCGAAGGCTCAACTTCATAATCATCCGGATCGTACATTCGAGACAATGCATCTGCAGCTGAGTTGCTCGAACCTGGAACATGCTGAATAACGAATCGATACCTCATTAATCGAAAAGCCCATCTGCTTAATTTTCCGAAATCGTTTGAGTGACTCAGCAACCATGAAACCGCCTGGTTATCTGTGCACAAGTCAAACTCAACACCACTAAGGAAAGTATCAAACCTGGCTGTTCCCCACACGCACGCCAAAGCCTCCTTTTCAAAGGAGACGTCGCTCGCCATCTGAAAGTGTGCGACTCGCAAAGCCTTCGGGGCACAGCGTCCCATCCCTCCATTGACTCAGAGAGGCACCTAGGGCTAAACTAGAGGCATCCACGTACAAGATGAAACGTAGATCAAAATCGGCCATGTACAGGGCAGGAGCATTGGCTAAGGCTCCCTTTAGTTTTCGAAAGCTATCCTGCTGTTCGTCTCCCCAAACAAAATCTGCATTTTTACGTTTCAAAAGATTTAGGGGCGCAGCTAATTCAGAAAAATGAGGGATAAAATGGGAATAGTAACCCAACAGACCCAAGAACCGTGACACACCACGCACGCTCTTCGGCTTCGGAAAATCCACTACCGGGCGAACACGCTCCGGATCCATTAACAATTTCACTTCCGAAACAATGTACTCCAAGAAACGGACGGACGGTGCGGCCCAGGTGACCTTGGCCGGATTAACGGTAAGTCCAGCGCCGCGCAAACGATCAAGCACTAGGCGCAAGTGACCCAAGTGCTCAGTCTAGTTGGAAGTATACACAATAATATCGTCTATATAATTATAGACGCACCGGAACTTCAAGTCAGCCAGGACATGATCTAACACCCTAGATAATGCCTGCGTCCCGAACTTCGCTCCCATAGGGATACGATTGAATTCGAACTGCGCCCACGGGGTGCGGAATGCCGTGTATTTCTGGCAGTCTGGGTGTAGTAGACATTGGTGGAAACTGGCATTCAAGTCGATCACAGAGTATACACGAGCTTTGCCCAAATACTGCAAAGCGGCATCGACAGTCGGTGCTGGGAAGGGATCCAAGTAAATATTGGCATTCACCTTAGACATATCTGTCACGATCCGGTGACCTCCGCCCTTCTTCTTTACCAAAAACGCCGGACTGGCATAGTCCGAAGTTGAAGGTGATATGACTCCTTCACGCAACATCTTATCAATAATGTCCCGCATAATTGTCAACTTAGGGGGACTGTACGTGTAAAATGGTACACGAACTGGAACATCATCCACAACCGAAAATTTATACAGCATGACGTCACACCGACCCATACATGTCGTGATCACGTCAGAGTAGTCGTAGAGAACACGATCTATGTTATAATTTTGCACAGAACTACCCATCGCCAAACGTCCTAACCAAGCCGAACCGGACGTAGCTGAGGAATGCAAGGGGCAAGGAGAATTAGGCGCAAACTTAAACACCAGCTGTCGACCATGAACATCTACCACACCTTGCGCTCGAAACAAAAAATCAACACCTAGCACCACATCGGCAATTAAACCTGGTACTAGCCAGAACCGATGCGTCCAAGAAAACCGGTTGATCTTGATATGTAATAATACTGAACGACGACATTCGACTACTTGACCTGTTGCCACACACACTTGGAGGGCAGATGTGTCCTCCAGTCTGGAAACTACACGCGGATCCTTACGCAACAATACCTCCCAAAACTGATCTCGAACAAAACAGTGAGAAGCCCCTGTATCTAACAGGGCGGCACGTGAGAGCCTGTACAACGACACGGAGACAAAGGAATCATGACGCGTCACAGAAGAAACAACACGCCGCACGTGCTTGACGCGCAAAGGGGCGGCGTGAGTCAGTTTCCCGAACACTGCGCCCGAACATGCCCGCGCCTGCCACAACGGAAACAAGCCCGCGACCCAGGGCTTACGCGAGGAAGCCAACAGTCGGCCAGTAAATGACCCCTCTCAGTGCAATTAGTGCACCTGGAACTTGCAGGGCCCTGAGGCCGCACTCGGTCAGTAACGATATTACTGGCCGGAAAACGACTCGTCGATTCATTCACAGTATTCCCCTGTTTGCCGCTAGACGGAATGGCAACGAAACTGCGGTCTCTATTTGAATGCGACAAGACTTGGCATCGCCCTCGGTCTAACCGTCTGCTATCAACGCCCCCTGACGCCCGACCGACTGCATCAACAACACCACAGGCGCTGCCAACTCCAGTCATAACAGAAGGGGTTGCCAATTTACCTGACTGTAAAATTCAGTCTCCATGGCCATCTGACGATCGACCTCAAGGGCCAACTGACGCAATCCTACAGCATTCGTAGGCATACGCTGCATATAACGATGCGCACGAGCACCGGGCGACCAGCGATCCACAATGCCCTGCACCAACTTTGGCTCCGCCTGTTTTAAATTCATGGCCCAGGCACAATTCAATACGTCGCTAACGTATACCGACACTGATTCACCAGGTCTTTGGAATCTGTCGATATAACGGCGCTTTGACGCCAACCACCCAGAAGGCCCCCCTGCATTCTCTAACAAACGTGTCTTAAAAGTCTCGTAGCAAACCGCCGAAGCAGTAACATGCGCCAACACACTCGAGGCGGGTTCAGCTAAACGAGTCGACAAACAAGTAAAAAAAAACTCCTCACGGTTCGCATAACGTAAGCCATAATAAACAGCATCGGCAGCCACTAGAAAACGCACGGCCGAGTCAGGATCTACAACCGTCAGTAGCGGAATGGAGTTTACCCTCTCCATAACTATCGTCTGTCGACATTTTCACTTCTGTCAAATTCTACGCCTGCACTCGTTAAATAATCGCAAAGCTGCAAATAATTGTACTGTAGCACGAAATCGGGTACTCCAACCGTAGCCATAACGGTAAAATAGGGTGTGAACCAAAGAGTCAAATATGAACAAAGCGAAACCTCCGCAAATAAACTACTACAGCCAGTGCCACGACACCCACTAATGTTACCAGCATTTGCGCACAACTGATTAAACTACAACGCAATCCGCTTAGGCGTAACAGCACCCAGCAGAGTCGCGCAGGAAAATTGAGCCAGTCTCACTAACTGACTAAGCTCAATTTGTGTTATCTCAAAACAAATCACAAAGTGCTGTCTGCCTGTATCCGGCGGGCATGTCCTACACGCCCGTCAGGCCCAATCGTCCTTACTTTCCCCCCTTTGCACTCAGCTGGCAACATACACATAACAGTGGGGCAAGGCAACTAACCACTAATAAATTTACTTAAAGGCAGGGTTCTAAACAATTACGTTTATTGACTAGAATACAAATTTAGTTTTGTTACACACTTCAACAGGAAAAGTCCAAACCGGTGTAATTTAAATTGATTATACAGGTACGTGGGTGAGTCGAATGGCACAGAATTAAATTGAAACGTGGAAACGTTCCCCTCGCGGCCGAAATGGCACCTAGCACTAACAATATTAGGAAGAAAGCGAAAGATTAACGTGAAAACCTTGAAACAAATTAAAGTGAACAGACCAGAAACTTACCAAAACGTAAGGAAGAAACGCAGGCGCCATTGCCGGCCACGAGAGGAGCGGACCAACCTTCCGAAACGGAGAACGGAGGACGACTGCCTCGAGCTCGAGCAAACTCTGCCCTGCGGACGGCTGGGAAGAGGGGAGAAAGGGGAGGGAGGCACGAGAACAGCAGAAGACGGCCGAAGGTAGACGAAGGTAGAGTCTCCTGGCGAGCACGAAGAGGGGAGGAGGATGAGGGCATATCACAAGTCCGTGGGAGCACTCACACATGGCGCGCGGCTTATTTAAACGCAACTAGCTTGAATAATCACAGCCAGTCCATATGCAGATGGAGAAATATATAGCTTCTTGACATAATATGTGGAGCTGGACACGTGTCCAGTTCATCTTTATTCCTAGCTTGTCCACAAACGTGATGGTTTTGCCTGATGCAGAGTACTCTTCATATACACATATTTGTCTTTATAGCACAATGCTAATATGGTGCCATTGTGTCGGAACTCGCTGACCACATTCAATTTTGGACCCTTTCACTGCAACTGGCATTCCTCTTCTGTTCTTTTTGAGTCGTACTAACCAGCTCATTTTTTTTTGAGTCTCTGAAGTATTGGAAAGAGTTGGGCTAGTGTAATAACGGTCAGTGAATAGTATGCACCCTTGTCCGACCAAACTTCCTAGAAGATTTATCACAATAGTCTAGATGACTTTTCTTGGCCACAGTACCACAATAGTCTAGATGACGTTTCTTGGCCACAGTACACTTCAAAGGTCCAAATATAACCAGTTTCAGATTCGGATGACATGTAAAGTTTTATGCCATATTTAGTAAGTTTCTGTGGCAGTTATTGCTCAAAACTCAATCTACCTCGAGTCTTAAACATCAGTTCATCAATTGTAATACACATTTTAACCTAGCTTATAAGACTCCTGAAAATGTGAACACACTTTTTCTGTCATTGGATGAACCTTGTGTAGTTGTTTTGTTTTGCCAATGAATTATCATTGAAATGAAAGTTTACCATGATGCAGCAAAAACCTATCCCAGCTCATTACATTAGGGCAAAGTTGCAGGACACAACAAGGTTGCTTGGCCAGTGATCACTGAGTTGTGGTTTTTCACTGATGGACATGAGTAAAATTACTGCCAGGAATTTTCTCATGTCTCCCCAAGTGTAGCAGTTTTCCAGTTCTTCGCTCTGCTATGTGGAGAAATTTCACCAGAACTTCTAAATTGTCTCAACCTTTGACATGCATAGAGGTTTGTCTGTTCTTTCATGTGATTCACCAAACTGTAATCAATACCATATATACTCATGTATGGTGCACCCTCGTGTATAGTACGCACCATGATTTTTGCATCAAGTTCCAGGGAAAAGAGTTAAGAGTGCCTTGATAGCATGTAAAAAAAATATTGGGAGTGAAGAGACTGTGAAGTGGCGGGAGGAAGGCTACAATGGGTTGTCCCGAGGGGGGGAGGGAGGAAGGAAACATGGCTGGCATGGCAACAAAGAAAAGAGAGAGGAAAGATGACATTCACACTGGCTAGACAGTAATGGCAGAGAAGATTGTGGTGGGCTGTGGGGGGGATGGGGTACGGCTTACCTCTCCAGCCTGCACAACACTCCCTCCTCTCTTGCTGTGTGTCCGCTGCTTCCAGCATGTCCCCCTTCCCCCATCCCTTTCCACACTGATAACGTGCTATGACAGCAGAGCAAGTGTGCCGTTTTTATTTACTGTCCAGAGTTGAGGAGAAAGCAAGCCCCAGGAATGCGGCTGGGACAGCATTGCTAACCTTGGGTAATGCCAAGATCGTACTTTTTTCCCAAAAAGATTGTGCAAAGCCTTTCCAATATCGTACATTAACCAAAAAAAATGAAGTGTTTTCTGAAAGCCTTTAAACGTTGAGATAAGACTTTCAAAAACATAATAAAACAGAATTTTTGCGTACAAACTATATTGTCAGTCAGTAGAATCGAAGTAAACAGACATAAGCACAAAAATAATACGTACATTGAATTTCACAAATACAGTATGTAAAAAGGGGAATTACAGACATCAGACACTAACGTGTTGTATTAGCACAGCCATTACCGTAGGGCAAACATGAACAGAGCTGTGCTCTGAGTACGGAAAATGCTGAAAATTATACAATTGGCGTACAATCCTATAGTTAGATTGTAGATTGTATAAGACACAGGATTGTATGGTTGGCAATGCTGGGCTGGGGGTGGCTACAAGCAGGCAACCACTACCCTGCCTTGCCTTCCCTCTCGTGTAGAGGGGGGTGGGGCAAAAGAACAGTGTTGCCTTTTCTCTTCCTTTCTTTTCCCATGGAAAGATAGCTGACCATGAGATGTTAAAATTAACTTCCCATATTGCTTCCGCCCGCCATCCATGAAATTTCTTTTCTGCCAACTCAAACAAAAAAAAATTATGGTGCAGTATTAGCAGCGAAGGTTAAAGCAGAGATTTGGGGGGGGGGGGGAGAAAAGATAGAACAGTAATGATGGAGGAACCGAGTGATGAGAACATTCTCCGTCTCTGCCTCCCACTCTTGACACCCCTCGATTTAGGACTACAACTCTGCCCTCTGCCTTCTTCCCCCCTTTTCTCACAGTTGACTTTTTTCCACGAATTTTTTTTCTATTCGTGTGTAGTGCAAACTTCTGAACTTTCATCAGTTGTTTTGGAATATAAGTGCGCCCAATACATGAGTAAATACATTATAATTGTTGGAAAAACCGCTTGGTGAGTAATTTTCTTATCAAGATCTGAATTTTCTGTAAAAATTCAGTCAATATTGTGCCATTCATCTTAAGAATTATTTCTGACATTTCTTACCCCGAACTAGTGCTAGCACCAGCACAATAACACCTTGCACATTACTATTTGGTTAATTTCGCAGAGTATTAGATGGACCACTTACCAAATGTTCGTTCCGAATGACGGGAAATAGGCCACTAGGCGAACAAAGTAATATAACAGATAGCGGTACAAATACTTGCAGATGATTCTTGTAAATAGGTGCACACACGTGAAGGGACGACGCACATTTTTCCGCAGAAATGTGGTTGCTGCGTTTCGCCGACCTAAGTCGGCTTCATCGTTCTGTGAAAGTTATTCTCTCGGAGATACACTTTCGGTGCTTTCTAAATCAAAGAAAGTACATAAACATTTAAATAAATGCAGACGAAAATTTATAGAATTTTACCGCTGTGACTGTACAATACTTGTGATGAATATTATTTTATAAAATTAAAATTGTCCTAGAATCTACTTACCTGAACTACTATCTGAATTTTCTGGCACATATTCAGAATCATTGTCAGATTTACCTTTGGCTTGCGAAGCCATTGTACCGTCTGCTTTACAGAACATTTGGAACAAAGCATGAAAAGAAGCGCTGTACGTTAATTCCGATGCGATCTAGCAGTGTATTTTAGAACTAGAATAGTTGGGGGTTGCTACTGAGAACTGCTAGTGACGTACATTGACGGGGATATGGGTTTAAAGCAATGTAAAGTTGAAAAACGTCATATGACAGACTTCTCATTTTCTGAAGGAATAAACAAAATGTTAATTGACTTTTTAGCAGCGAAAGGGTTAATTGTTGTTAAGCTAAATGATGTCAATTAGATTTTTTTCCGAACATTCTAACAGCTTGCATACAGAATATATTTTTTGTTAAAACTTGTAACGTGCGGGTATTGGTGTAGGAAGGTATTAAGTAAAATATGTACATACTTATTTAGCGTAATCTGCGAAATTGGAATTGGAATGTGACCATTCATTCAATTCGGAATTGCGTCACGATAGCCGAATCTGCAATGCAAAATATCCTACGAGGATTTTTATTGAGTTGAGATTAAATAATAGAAAGATGTGAGAATCTGGGCCGTTCCCTCGGGCCAGCATAGCAGGTGGTGTCGCAGGAGCATTGGCGCCGTCAGGCCCATTACTCTTCCCACACCTCTCTGCTAGACTACTCTGGCCAGTAGGGGGAGGGGAATGCAGCAGCCTGTAGGAACGAAGCTTAGAGACAATGAAAAATAATATGAATTAGACTTTTGGCTAGAATAATCTGTTAATTTAAATAAGTAATATAAGTTAAGTAAACAAATGAGAATTGTCTAGGTTTTGAAACAAAATATGAAAATTGAATTAAATAAATGTGACGATGGTGTACTACAGGGCTGGTTTCGGAAGGCGGGGCTGTTTCTGAATGCTCTCTTCCCATTGGCCGGATTACCAATACCGGGACCAGTGGCGGGTTTTCAGACAGTGTGTGGAGAGAAGGAGAGATCTAAGCATACCGCGGGTAAAGGAGGTTGCGAGGGTGCTCGCGTCGTGGGGAGACTTGGGGGGTTTGGGCGTCGAAGGTCAGGGCGGAAGACCGCTGACAGACGACCCGATCAACTGATTAACAACAACGGGGCGAGTGAAGTTGTTTAGTGGCGCGACGTTAAATGCGGTGGATAAGCGGGATTTCAAGTAGGGTCACTAGGTCGGGACAGCAGACCGCCGACACGACCACTTAATTTGCATCGACGGCAGATGGCAGGGTGCTAACAACTCAACTTCAACTTAGTGTATCGGCCGCGCTAGATTGACGGGTCTGTACAATTATTAGCCACGCCCGCGGGAGTCAGTAACTCAGTGCGCCATCGGCTTATAGAAAGTGATAAGACCTTGTTTTTATTCACCTAAAATCGCAATAATAATCAAATGATAGAAAACAATAGCCAGATAAAAACATTACCAACAAACAGAAAAAGTAAAGTAACAACAACAAGCACGTCGTAAACTGATTTTTTTTTCTAACTATCGTACCAAGTGGTATGAGGGTAAGGAGTTTTAATATATCATGATCTGGTAGTCAAGTCAAACTTGGACATTTTAATGTTCGTATGATGAACCAAAATTAAATTTTTTTTGTAAATTCTTTTAGATTTAACCAAATTGAGGTATCAAAATGTTAGAACCATTGAATAAAATTTGTATTTTTTTATTTACTTATTATTTTTTTTGTTGAATCTTGTTTTGGGCGTCCAACTTTAAATGATTGTTTAGGGAAGTATTACATTCATACATTTTGCTCATTGTAATGTTTGTATGTCAATTCTAACACAATATTAAAGCACTCTGTAATAACATGGACGGCTTTTAATTTGTCAAAACGATTTGTAATGGTATTACAGCTGTCCTTCTGGAATTTGTTCACGAGTTTTATTTACCAGTCAATATTTAATTTCAATTAGATTGTAAAATGCTAATTATAATAGTGGAAGATACTGAAAGAAGCTAAATCTAGCAATATTTATTGATAATGTAAATAACCTAATTATTGTAATATTTTCTGGTGATGAAATAGTAATTTATTTAAAATTTTGTGTTTTATTTGATGATTTAATGTATGACTGAACACTGATCTGATAAGTAATATTAGCTATTTTGGAAATACGTGTGTGTAAAGAGTTTACTGTAATATCTCTAAGCATCTGAGGAGGTTGTTCTCTACTCTAGATTAATATTTGTTTTGTTTTTTCCTGAGTAAGAAGCATTGTTGTTTAAAAAAGTTTGTTTTTCAAGTTTGTTTTCTTTTTAGAAGGAATATTCTTATTATCTGCTTAACTCCCAAACTATCATGATGTAAATTTTACGGTATAGTGAAGGAAGCGATGCCAAGATTGCATATACCGTCAATATAAAAGTTAGAGGCTCTATTGGGAGAGAGTTATATTTATTGCAAATAATAAAATAAGTATGCCAATTATAGAAGAGGCAAATTTTTGTGTTAAATTAGAATATTTTTTGTAGTGAACATGAAGTCATAGTGGGAAAGCAGTAAGAAATTGCTACGAGCCTTCAGATTTAATTACATGTATTTGAACGAGTGTTTTTTCTCGTAAATTTGGCTTCGCATATTATACATTTTAGTATGACTGAATTTAAGTATTTTGCTGATATTTGCTCTTATGTTTAATGGGTAAATGAAGTAGACAGTATCTATTGCAAGACTAACCAGAGTTCAGAGAATTTCTTTGAATTTTGTGTTTTGCAGACTGAGATAATGAACTAATCACTAGCCGAGGTATAAAATCAATCAATGTTGAATGGAATGGTTTTGTGTGGCTGTAATGGGGATGGTACAGATGGTATTTTTGTTAAGTATAGTGTATGGAGTAGCACCTGCATTGTAACCATTAACATCTGTGACTGAGAATGCTAGAATAAAATTCTGTTGTTTTAACAAAAAAAGAAACGATTCAATATTTTATTTGTATCATTACTCAGTTGAGGAATATGATAGTATGTATGGAAATAGTAAGTTCATATTATCCTTACATCATTACATAGTATAGATTGGAAGCAAACAGAAACCTAAGGCACTTCGCAGACATAATGAAACACAAGCTTCTTTAGCCTAGGTGCAAATTTTTATTAGTGGATGTATGGTGTCCATTTTCCATGTTTAATGTTACTTTATATGAACATTAAACCCTGTTAGATTTACATAATTCAGTAAAGAAATAAGAGTCGAGTGGTCGAACACGATGTTTACGCTGAGAGAGAACATCCGGGATTCGATAGCAACCTGGGATTCAATATCTCAACTATAAAAATGGCAGAAAAAATACTTGAATATATTAATTGTTTCTCTTAAGTGCATAATTGTCTATGGACTGTGCACTTTTACATGCAGCAGATGGGATTCCTGGCATTGTCTTTGTTATGAGGCAAACAAATTTCTTTTCGTTTCCTATGCTAGTTCCTGGAAGAATCGCCATTTATACTAAGAGTGAAGCAAGGAAGCCCACTTCTTAAGCTTTGTATTGAGCAATATGTATTTGTTTTGTATTTCGGCTGGTTTGACAGCTTCTTCAAAATAGGTTGTGTAGCAACATGGATACTATATTTGTGAGAAAGTATTGTTTTGGAAATACTTATAAGAGATATCAAATCTAAGAATACGAACGTTGCCGTATTTCCGTTATTTGATAGTGAAAAATATAATGTTTGTATAATGTAATTCAAATATATTATAATCCAAGATACGTTTTACATAAAAAATTATTTAATACTTTTCTTGTTTTTTTTTTATTTCAAGAAATTAAAAATTTTAGATTATCTTAAATGTTCTTACAAATTTGCTGTTTTTTTAAATGTATTTTTAATGCATTATTACAATTGCAAAAAAAACCTTAACAAGGGTTTACTGTCATATATATTATGCACTGCAAACGTTCTTAAAGTATTTACTGAAAATTTTGCCAACTTTACGTATACCTACTACTGTATATACTCTGTGGTGTGTCCAGGCTCACAGCCACATGTCCACAGCTAGCTCAGTGTCTCATAAATCAAACATAAAAGCGGCATGGGTTCTGACAATGAAAGACGGCGGAACTCTAGTGAATTTGGGTTTTTTTTAACTAATGTTACAACGTTTCTGACTTATTACATCAACTTCGAAACTGACTGCTACATCTTGGCAACGAATTAGTATTTTGTGACTGCTCAACACAACACACATCCTTCTCTGCCTACATCTCGTTACTGAATCTGTACAACTTCGCAGGCAAACTACCGGGCATCGCCCGTCAGTGGTGGTGCTGCTGCCCTGATGTCATCACAGGAATCAATTTTTTTTTTTTAAATTACGTTATGTACTAGAAATTAACATGAAATTTTTAAGTTTTAATATTTGCAATAAGTTCAAAGTGTTAACAGTTTAGTTTTTGTTTTGTTACTAAGGGAAAGAAACATTAAATTCAAAATTTATACGGCCAGTTAGAAACAGTCTGTGTTCCATTGGTTGCAGTCAAATATGGTGATAATTTCTCAATGGTTGTTTTTATAGGCCGGTCTTGCACTAAAGTACAATTTTCTTGGAAAGTGTAAATTTAGCTCAGTGTGTCTGTCCTCACATTCCAACCCTTAACAGTGAATATATAATTTTTAAAATACAATTTGTAGACATTAATTTTAGCAAAACACATAATGAAAAATAACTAAAAGCCAAATAGAATGACTTAAATTGTAAATCAAGATATTAGCATTACAGTAGAACCTCGATTATCCGCGATAATGCAGGGGACGAGACAGTCGGATAATCAAATTTCACGGTTGATCGAGTCATTAGTTTATCTTATCTAAATAATTTTTTTTGGTAAAGGATAAAAGTTATATTTTGGCTAGGGCTTAATAATTGATGATAACCCAGCCAAAAAGGCAAGGATAAAAACTGGAACATTTCTCTTGATCTGCAGTCAAGTACTCCGGAATTTACTGGCAGTACTTTTGTAGGTTACGTCACATTTTAGACCAAATTTAGAACCTTCACAGAAACTGGCAAATTTAGAGAAGTTAGTCACAAAATAATATATGTACTTCACTATGATCCGAGACTGCGGGTTTATTAGATTTCAATTTACATCGGCACAAAATACACTGTTCGTCTTAACACGGTGGATCCGGTTCACAGAAAATTACAAGCAGAAACGCAGCAGATTAGGCGAGACAAGTCAGAAAATTTAGCACACGGTGAAAACTCACGCAGCGAATTTTGTACCTTCAAAATCATGCCTTGTTTTATGTGTGAGGTCGTCTTTAATGGCGACAAATACAGTACAGTACAGTATGTTAAAATAATATTTTTTCAATAAAGTTGTGCTTGAGAGCATACGTCTGACTGACGTGCAGCAGTCAGATAATCGCAGTGACTGCTACGGAGTGGCAGATAAGACAGCAATAACTCCCGCCGATAATAAATCACGTCTGAGTTATGGCACCAGATAAGAACTGTCCTCTCCTGCACGCATGTCCATGTGAGCGGAGTGTATATTCCTACGCGGCAGCGAGAAGACAGCACACATGCGCAGCTTTGTTTAGACTTCAGCGCGCACACACGACAGTTGATGGATTAAGTGGTAGAATTTGGTGGGCGTAGCATTGTTATAAAACATTAGTGTTCGGAATCATGTCAGGAACTGCACAGAAACTTAAGCAAGTGGTACTAACTACACAGAGTAAAATTTAAATTATATAAAGGTTTCAGTGCGGGGAAACAATTGCAAATCTTGCAGAAAAGTATGATGTTAGATAAACTGTATGATGTTATAAATACGTCAGTACGAGACATCATAAAAAATAATGAAAAAGTGTAAATTTAGCTCAGTGTGTCTGTCCTCACATTCCAACCCTTAACAGTGAATATATAATTTTTAAAATACAATTTGTAGACATTAATTTTAGCAAAACACATAATGAAATTCTTAAATTTTCTTTAACAGCAAACAGTTCTAGTGGCTTGGATAAACGGAAGGCGATGAAAGAATCGACTGCCAGCAGCCTGGACTCTGGTTTATTAAAATGGTTTCAGCAGAAGAGGGTAGAGGGCGTGTCGATTACGTGTTCAGTTCTTTCTTTTTTACTTTTTTAAATATGTTTCTCAAGATTTCACACAAATTACACCAGTTACTTCAGCTCAATTCCAGTGGACAGTTTTATACTCTTCGTTATTTTAATGATTTACAAATCCTTCATTCCTTTCTCAGTAAACCCCAAAATGTGCAGTTCTTAAATTTAAAGGTTTGGGAGTGTGATCTCAAACACGAAAAAACGTATGTCGGACGCTTCTCTAATTACACTTTCTCCATTAAAAAACTAGATAATTTGGGGTCATTCCACGCCAAATCATCCAGCAAAAAAGTAATTTGTAACCCACCCATAATCTCTATACATCATTTTATGAACACACATGAATTTTTGTAACATTTAGGGCCGTATCTATAGACGTCTTTCGAATGACAACCAACTGCTCACCAATGCTTTCTCTATGGGGATAGCAGTTGGTTGTCATTCGAGAGAGGTTTATAATATCGACCCTTAGTCTAACCGTTTCTAAGCTACAGCCGCTCAAATTTGGGCCTGTTTGTAGTAAAATGTGTATTTCCTGAAACCACACAGCCAGACCGCTTTTCTTAATTTTTCTCTTCCTCATCACAATTATGCACCGATTTAGCTGAAAATTTGGTAGTGTACAGAATTTCATGCTGATTTTGTTGATGTATTTGAATTAGTGTTTTAATGTTACAATCATAGTTAAAATTCACTTTGAAGTTAAGAAAAAAAAGATTATTTACAATTTTACAGGCATTCTGAAAATCCTCTACAACGTTTTTCTGTCACAAGATAATTTCACAAAACCATATACCGTTGCAAAGAGGATAAAATTTTCTACAAGATGATGGAAAAAAAAAAAGTGGGCTTTTGAGTTTCCATTCTTTAGTGAGGAAAAACTGTCAACTTTTATTTGTTTGTTATTCTGTTTTTCCAATTTCAAATTCAGTCCTAAAATATTGGCTCAACTGTTACATTTAGATTGTACACTTACTTATAACTAAACTGAACAGTGGGAAAATAATTTAATTAGGTTCACTTGTGTAGTTGCCGAAAATATTATTGCAAATTGATGTAACTACACGTGTGACAACAGTACATACTAACAATGAAACAGTAAGACATCTGAATCAGTTTGGAAGTTCCAAAAGTTTAGAATTTAAGTTATTATCTGTCTCTGTCTTAACTTAATACATTATACAAGAAAACAATGTAGTTGTAGTTCTTGCTGTGTTAAGTACCTCTTCATTTGTAACCTTAAGCAGATAAGATGTGTCAAAGCTGCAGTTTGCTGAAACGTGATCTTTGAATAGAGGCCATGAACAGGTCTGTACAAGTCTGATAATGACTGTTGAGAAAGAAGTGACATATGCAGGTTTCAACCTGCACATTTAGGTAATTTTCAGTCTGCAGTCTTCAGTCTTGATGAGTGTGTCAAGTCAACTAGTCTCTCAGTGCTATTGTGTATCATGCACTTGTGTTTTTTATTATAATTTGTATTACTGAAAGTGAATCAGTTAACAACAAGAATCATAGTGTAAACTATTTTTTAAATACTATACAGTATCTCAACTACATTGGTTTTGTGTGTGATAAGAATGCTAATATAATAGCTGGAACTTATTGTGCCATTGAAGTGTGCAGTGGGAATTTTTTTTAAAATCTCGCTATGGTAGCACTGCATATACAAGGAAGAAAGCTTTATTAAATATTTCACATTTGTCACAAGAGCAACAAGAACTTTTGCAGTGGAGAACAGGTTTCACTTCCATCTGTGTTCATTTCTAACATACTTTGAAAACTATTAGAAAGCCTGCTGTGATCCTTCTAATAGACATTCAACTCCTATTAGAAACAAGAAATACTTACAAATTATTTCCGTAGCAAAAGCGAAGGATTTGGAAAAAAAGTAAAGCAATTCACTTAATTCATGGCCAATTGTTATGTAGTAATTGTAGAAAAGCATTAATTGAAGAAGGGGCAAAAGAAGAAGAAAGCGGGGAAATGTCAGAAAAAAGAACAGGAAGATGAGGACTTGGCTTCAAGGTTACTGCAAAAGGGTATACTTATTGAATCCTTGGAAGTACCTACTGGATGTAACACCTATTAAACTTACACCAGTTCCTTCACATTCATAATCAGGGTACATTACGTTAAAGGTAAAGCAAGTAAGCACCAGCTTACAGAAAAATCTGGAATATGTAATGTAGGTAGAAGAGGCAGACAAGGATTTAATTTGTGATCAAAAATGCCACACAGTTACAGAACAGATAAGGAAATATTCAGAAGATCTTGAAAAGTTAGTAAACCTCATGAAGGAGAAATTAGGAACTGATTTAAGTACTTGGGGAAAAAATTTGAATATTGACAATTGCACGAACGTCATGGGCACGTAAGGAAGTAGCAGAAAAATTCCATGTTTCTGAATATACTGTGAGAAAAGTGCATATACTGGCAGAGAAAAAAGGAATTTTTGCAACCCTTGAAACCAAAGGAAGGTAGAAAAATTACGCTAGAAACCATTATTACAGTGGAAAATTTCTATCAGATGATGAGTATTCATATATCCTAGGTGCAAAAGACAAAGTTGGTATTGGAAAGAACGAATACAAACAGAAAAGACTTATCTTATGCAACCTTGATGAATTGTACAACACATTTAAACAAAAAAATCCAGATATGAAGATGGGTTTTTCTAAATTTTACACACTTTGACCCAAGTGGTGTGTTTTAGTGGGGTCACCATGCACCCATGCTGCATGTGTGTGTAGAACACACCAAAATGTGGAGCTTCTTGCTATTGCTATGAAACTTCAATCCAAGGAGGCTGTACATACTATGATGTACATGGTTGTGTGTAGCAGAAGTCTGAGAGAATGTATGCTACAGCAATGTGACAGATGCCCAGACAAAACTAATTTAACTACATACTTGAAACAAATTTTTGAAGCATATGATGATGAAGTGAAACATTCTCAATGGGTTAGTGACGGCCATATGAAACTCCAAAATAATTTGTACTGTCAACTTGGAGATTTTGGGCTTGAAGCATGTTGAACTTTTCATGTAACAAGTTATGGAAAAACAACGCGTGATGGAATAGAGGTTCTGTAAAGAGGACAGTTACTAAAAGAAATATGCAAAACCTACGAAATGACCAAATAACTGTTGAGCATATGTTTAACTTTTGCAGGAGTCCATTCTCAAGCATTTATTTCTTTTTTCTAAGTGAAGAAGAAATCAACGGGCAAAGGGTTTTTCTTGAACAACGTTTTGTAACTGGGAAAACAATTACTGGAACAATGAGCTTTCACTATTTCAAGCCAGCATTAGCAAATGAAATAATAGCAAAGAAAACAAGCCTGGTCTTAATAATTTTCCTCAGTACAAAATATTCACAGCGGATAATCCAGTACTAACCGAGATGCCAAAACTTGACTGTTATGTTGCTTGTGTTTATGAACGAAAATGGTGGATTGGGGTAGTTCAAGAGATAAATGAAGAGGAAGGGGATTATAACGTTCAATTTATGCGTCCTCATTGACCTAGTAAAATGTTTTTCTGGCCAGAAAAAGAAGACAAATATTATGTGTGCCCTGAACACATTGTGTGTGATAGAACCTCCATAAACCATAACAACACAAGGATGGCTCTGCACACTCGAGTTTTCCATAGAGAAGAAAATTGATGTAAAGTGGGAATCACTGAAGGCATCAAAATTGTAAAATAAGAGTGAGTTCTAAAGTCGATAATTTTTACTATATTTAACGTTAAGAAATTCAGCAACTTCATACAAAGTTACTGATTATTTTACATGTATTTGTACCTAACACCAAACATTACAATGCTTTTTCTTAATAATTGAATGGAATTGCAGTCATGTAATGTTTACGCTGGACTCTTAGTAGATAATAGTGTTGCCTCCAAGCCTTTGAAACTCTCAGATTGATTCACAGGTATTGTTGTTTTGTTGTTAGTACTGTCCACACTTGTACTTGCCTGTTAAGTTTAAATGAGATCTTAATTTGTAATTTATTTTCTGCAATTGCACAAGTGTACCTAATTAAATTATTTTACTATTGTTAAGTTTAGTTAAATGTAAATGTGAAATCTAAATTTAACACTTGTGCCAATATTTTCGGACTGAATTTTAAATTGGTAAAACAGAAACAAAAAAATGTAAAAGTTGACAGTTTTACCTCACCAAATAAATGGAAACTCAAAATCCCACTTGTTTTTTTCCATCATAGTGTAGAAAATTTTGTCCTCTTTGCAACAGTATATGGTTTTGTGAGATTATCTTGTGACAGAAAAAGTTGTAGATGATTTTCAGACTGCCTGTAAAATTGCAAAAAAAATTTTTTTCTTAATTTTGAAGTAAATTTTAACTATGATGGTGATATTAAAGCACTAATTGTGAAGTATACTACCAAATTTTTAGCTTAAATCGGTGCATAATTGTGATTGGAAGGGGGAAAAAAAATTAAAAACTGTCTGTTGGGGTGGTTTCAGGAAATGCACATTTTTATACAAACAGGCCCAATTTTGAGTGTCTGTAGCTCAGAAACAGTTAGACCAAATATTATAAAAATTAATGTGTGTTCATAAAATGATGCATAGATAAAGTACATAAAGTTTCACCAAATTCTGAGATGGGTGGGTTACATGCCCTGGATGATTTGGCATGGAATGACCCTTTGGCAATTTCCTCACTACACACTGTTCAAGATAGTCAACTAAGTCAAAAGACATACAATTCACAGAGACGATCCAAGCTAATATTTCTGTACATTCCTTGTGAAGAGTTGCCTCCGTCACACGTCCTAAATGCAGGTTCGTTTTCTGCTGTTCCAAAAACGACTCTACGATAATCATTGGAAACCTTCAGTTCTGGACTGAGGCCCCAGGCTTCCAGGTGCCCAGAAGACGTTAGTTAACCGTTTCGCTGACCTTGCCGAACCTTGGTAAACGCAATCGAGGTGAACTCCTGCTCATAGTGCACTTACGCCTTGTAGATTTTGACCGAAATGAAGCAGATCTCACACTGGAGTGGGCCAAGAGACACTCGTCACACCCCCTATCAAGCCTAAAGAACCTCCCACCACCTCATCCACTCCCACTCCCCTCCCGCCAAAAGTCCACACACGCTCTCCAATGCCGTTCAGTTTGCTTGATGACCACTTAAGCAATATGCACGACATTAGAATGGAGAAGAATGAAGACAGCACACAGGATGAAGGACACGAGAGAGAGAGAGAGAGAGAGAGAGAGAGAGAAAGAGAAAGAAAGAGAAAGAAAGAAAGAAATCTGCACTCTTAAGCATTTCTGTTCCAAAACAACCCTAACCTGAATTTTCAGTGATTACAACCCGTTCCGGAGACAAAACAACACAAATGGAGCTGGAGGATCCATTCAGAATGTAGCCAGGGGACCTGTTCAACATTTCCTGTAGATTTAGTAACTGTAAGGTAAACTACAATAGCACAGCCGTGAACTGAAGCATCACTGGAGATGTGTAGCTATTTTTCCCTGCTGTTTGCAGGAAGAATTTGTCCAGCAACATCAGCGTTCAAACAATGACCACTTTCATGGTATGCCTTCAGTTCACATGAAACCATTTCTCTACTGACTATGTCACCTCCTAAACCCTAAATAAAAACTGGGTGTCTCTTGATGGCGCTTTAGACCTAAGCATGACGCACCTCCAAAGTGCTATTAGAAACTACGTTAGCGCTCGCTCCTAATTCTTAACAGTTTACCATTTAAGCCTAAGGGCACCAGCATTCGCTCGTATCTTTGCCAATTGTCATGTTGCTATTTATTTTTACGTCAAGGTATAATCTTAGCATGTAAGATTAAAAAAGCTGAAGCTTCTTTTTGTAAAACAGTATTTGCTATGTCTAAGTGCTTATCTAATGTGTGTGTGAGCCGGCCCCCGTAGTGTAGTCGATTGGTCGAGAGGTTCCGGGTTTGATTCCTGATTTGGGCATGGATTTTGTGTTGTCCTTCACCTCACTTCACCCTCATTCACTCTTAAGCCTTCATTCTTAAAGGGCTGAAGAAAACCCTCCACCTTACCTTATCCGATGTGTATTTTCCATGTATAATTGCTTCCCTCAAATTATGTTAACCTGTACCAGAGTTTATTTGCAAACACGGCCGAATGCCTGATCAGTAGTGCCAATCCAGGAAACACACACGTAAATATAAATTGTTTTTGTTATTGCTTAGAAATGTGATTTGTGACATTATTATTAGCGTGTATTGTTAGGCAATATCAGTATTATTATGTAATTTGGATGTCACAGTGAAAAATGGTGTCACCTTACCTTCTAGCCAGCAGTGGTATAGCAGAATGAGTGCAAAGAGCCAAAAATGTATTACCAAGAATGAATACAAGACGTCACTAGCAGAAATTTGGTCCTACAGAAGATCTTGAACATTTTTTAACAATATCCATCCGGAACGTCAAATTGGAAGTCCACACAAGTTGATAATTTTAATGTTTTTCACCGTGATGAATCTGTATGGGAACAAAAAAACATGGAAGGATTGCGTGATCCATGGTGGACGGCAGGCAGACCACAGGCTTGCACACGGATGTCTCTAGTTCCTGCACTTGCAGTGGATGACGGTCAGCTCGAGGAGGAAGGAGCATTCCATGGTTTTCCAATTTCTGTGATGGAGAAGTGAGTACATGGTGGTAGGATTTGGCAGGTACCACTGGCGTTCAGTATAGGGAAACTGGCAGTCACTCTTCAGACCCACAAACAAGTAGTTTTCAATGAAGCACACAGCAGCCCAGAGTCAGGAGAAGAGCAGTCCAAACTTTGGGTCCATAATCAACTTTTTGAGGTCTGCGGAGCTGCGACATTCTCTAGGGCCAAGGATGGTGTTCAATAGAAAGTGCAAAGACTTTGTTCCAGATACTTTTGTGAAATAACTAATGCCTCAGTTGTATAGAATTTGTGTTTTTAATTAGTGAACTATTATGAATGATTAAATGACTATACATATTCGAAAAGTGATTGCACTCGGCGAGTGCGGGTGGGGTCTGGAACACGCAGCACTCGCCCAGTGCACCCCGAGTTCAGTCTAGTGCAGTCATTGGATTACGCTATAAGATACCTGGCTATTTTATTGGTAGTTATGACTTTATGGTACATCTAATGTGATTGTCTCGAGTAACATGTATAGTATGTGACATTGTGATTTCATTGTTCTATACAGTTAATAGTTGCATGTCGTCTTTTAAGTTGGGTGCCATAGAAGACTGAGTTCTTCTGATCATTTAATTAAGAGGGTTTATTTTTTGCAGGACGTACCTAGCAATGCATCTTGGGAGACAGCTGTAAAACTCATACAGTCAGACCCTCGTTTCCCTTTAATGCGAAAGCTAAATGAAAAGAAGCAGGCATTTAATGCTTACAAGACACAGCGGCTGAAAGAGGAGCGTGAGGAACAGCGGCAGAGAGCCAAGAAAGCAAAGGAAGATCTGGAGGAGTTTCTTATGACTAGTTCAGAAATGAGTTCTACTATGAAGTACTACAAGTGTGAAGATACATTTGGCCACTTAGATGTGAGTAGTGTTATAATTTATTGCTATTTTTTTTTCTCATTAACCTTCTAGGTTTGGAATTTATGCAGCATATTTCAGTATGTTTGAGGAAACCTATGACTAAACTTGCCAGGGAATTCCCGAGTGAAAAGATTAAATTGGCGATATGACATACATGTTTCATATCAAGAAAATTTCAAGGGAGTGGGTGTGCACATGTTTTTTCTTGTTTCTGTTATTTTTTGTACATAATATATTTTTGAATTCGTATGTTCTTCAAAGTTATGTTATGAGACAGTGTTTTATATATTTATAATCTTCAACATGTGGTTTATCTGAAAAATTGTGGTGCAATTAAATTTACTGTGTAGTATTTACATTGTAAATTTAATACAAATGTTAATATCAAAATTAATGAACTAATTTTAATTTCAGGTGTGGCGAAATGTGTCTGATTCTGATCGCAGAGACATATACGAGGATGTTGTGTTTAACTTAGCAAAACGTGAAAAGGAGGAAGCTAAACAAATGAAGAAGCAAAACATGAAACGACTTTTAGAAATTCTCAATGGCATGACTAACATTAACTATCGCACAACTTGGCAGGAAGCGCAGCAGATGTTGCTTGATAATCAGACATTTTCTGATGATGCGAACTTGTTAGGTATGTTTCTGCCAGTATTTTATTGTTGCAATAGTCACACAGGTTTGCTGAATATGTATTCATGATAATATTTCTGTTAAATAAATGGGCAACTTATAATTGAGTATTATAATGTTTTCTTTGAAAGTACCATATTTACTCGCATAATCGCAGCATATTTTTGACCAATTTTTTAGCCCAAAAAATGGGGTGCTGCCATTATAAAGTGCTCTAAAAAAATTATTTTTAAGATTTTTTTCGGTCTAAAATTTAACTTAAATGTACTCCTTTTTTCCATATTTACTTGTCCATAGCATGACCATTTCTCTAAAAATAAAGAAAATTACTTCTGGGGTGTGTAGTAAACATGAAAAAATTAAAAGCTTATAAAATCGTGTTAATCCATTCATGTAGGTAACTAATTGAAACACATTTAAAATGATCTTGCGTAAGGCATTTACATTTTACGGTCCATTGTATGTATGTGGTTATTTTCCGCGTAAGTAGTTTATAAAAAATATGATTCACGCTTAAAACGTCACAACTCTCCAGGCGCCGCTACGTTATCAACAGCAGATATAAAACGGCGAGTGTTACTCATCGTGTCTGGCGATAGGTCATGTAGGCACTCTTGGAAGATCTAGGCCAGCGCAACGTGAATACTGGTACCTGGATGCTAGGTTCAGCCGCCATGTCTTGTAGGCCCAAAATACGGATGATCTAGATGCGCGTACTGACATGCCACGGTTCCGATCAACGGACGTTTGTAATAGTCATGTTTTGCAGGGAATGTCGGGCACTAAATTCTTTTCTATATTCCACATTTTTACCTTTCTGGCAAAAATGTTTTCTTGCCTAAAGTGATACTATCAGTAATTTTATTTTATTCTGGACATTTCAGTACATTTATATTTTTCAGTACAGTCAATCTTTCCTTCACATGTTAGTTATGAGTAGAGCCGATTCAGGCTGCAGTAACGTGTTCTTTGTTAGCCGGACGTGCTCGGCTACGTTTTGCATTCCTTAGTTGAAGCTTTGTTTCTTTTATTTGAATGTTGTTTGCTACAGTGCAGGCGTCTGCTGTGTCAGAGCGCATGTACTCTGCATGATTATCACGTGATTTTGTCCTTGTTGTGCAGTTCTGTCCGCCTGTAAGCCTTGTGCTACCCTAGTTTGTAAAGCTATTCTGGCTTCCCCTGCCATCTAGTGGTGATCTTATAAGTTGTCTTCTGCTGCCTTGCACCCCCCTTCCTTCCTCCCTTTGCTGACTTCCTTCCCGTGTTCAAGCACTCTTTGTACTGCCGTGAACGAGTCATGATGTGTCATCGTGGTGCATGCTTGTGGGTGGTGTTCTTCGGAACATAGAAGCTGATTATGGCATTATTCATCATACATTTACCCACGTAGTATTTATAGTCGTAGAACTGTGGTTTTTTTTATTTTTATTTTATGATGTGACGTCTTCTTCAATCCCTCAAGGTTAGTACTCGTCTGTTTATTTTCTTTCATCTCCGACCTTCTTGCCTTTTAAAATCTCTTTTCTAATTCTTTGTACTCACTGTGTTACAGTGAGGGTCCACATCACAGACACTAAATTGGTCAACGTCACAGATACTAAGTTGGTCCACGTCACGGACATTAAATTGGTTAACGTCATGGGCACAAAGTTGGTCCACGTCATGGACGCTACATTTTTCAAGTTTTTCCATTGCCGATGAGGCCGTTGTAGTACCAACCTCTCTGTGTTGCGCACCATGGCCGCTTCAGCTTCCACTATGGGTTTGCTCTGGTCTCCATCTCCCTGCTTTTGGTCGAAATGCTGGCATGGTGTTGCCTTTGCTATTGGCGTGTAGCTATCTCCCGACGGCCTTATAATGAATTTAATACTTATTATTTTGCGTAAAGAAGCTTTAAGGACTTTCAAACGATTGATGTCAATACCCTGATATATAATTTTGTTTTATAATAAATACAGTATTTGCTTTCATGTGGAATTTAAATTTTAATATAATTTTGTTATTAATGATTTTAAAGGTTTATGTTTTTAACTTTCGTAATAAATAATGTGCGGGGTACCTCTTTTATTAATTTAATCATTTGCGCATAATTTTAATAAATAATTCCATCTATTCATATAGACTTTATGCCTAACCTTTTTAAATGTTGTTATATCTTCTTTGTTTATTTGAAAAGAAAAACGTTTAAATAAGAAGTAAAATAAATAAAAGTAATTTCATAATTTAACAAATCCCAAATCAACGTCTTATTATTTATAATTCTTCCTCTGGGCATTTTAATGATTTTCAAGGTATATCTGATAAGGTTAAGTTCTATTTTCTAAACACCTTACATTTTTTCTATTTCAATTATTTTGTGTGGTGTGCTTATGGCCTAGTCTTCCTCAAGTTTATTTTGTGTGTTTAATCACCTTTTTTATGTGTTTGTTGTCCTCTTAATTTGTTTATTTTGCCATTTCGTTACCTTAATGCTTGGATGTTTTGAACAGGAATTGTTTGGCGATCGTAAACACTTGAGTGTATTGCTTCTATTTCATTAATGTAATTTTCTCACCGAAGCACACCGGCACACTTGCGCTGTAGTTCAGCCTTCAGCTTGAGATAAGGAGGATCGCTGAGGCTCTTGATAGTATACAGTAGTTCGCAACTGCTGACATAATTGCACTGTCCCAGCAGATTACCACCACTAGCCGTGTCTTCCAGGCGAGGTTCTCATCATTCATAACTAATCACATATTGAAATGTAGGATACCTTTCATTAATCTAGGCACTTTAATTTGCAGGAATGGACAAAGAAGATGCTCTTATAGTGTTTGAGGATCACATAAGAGAGCTGGAGAAAGAAGATGAGGAAGAAAAAGAACTTGAGAAAAAAAGGGTAAAACGACTGCAAAGAAAAAACAGAGACTCGTTTGTCATGTTACTAGATGAATTACACGAACAGGGAAAACTCACCTCTATGTCTTTGTGGGTTGAATTGTATCCCATCATTAGTGTAGATCTGCGTTTTTCTGCCATGCTGGGGCAACCAGGTATGGAATTTTCAGTTTTACTTGTTTTATTTGAACTAAAATTATTCCTCTCTTTTAACCTAAGTATATACAGTAATTGTTTTGGTACAGTAGTATTATTGTTGCTGTACTGTGATGGATCGCCTGATATAACCCTTATATCCTGGTCACGGCACCAGAAAATGTGACACGTCTGTCGTTCCTTGGTATATTAGCCTCTCTTGTTATTGAATGGCACATGTCATAATAGTAGAAACTGAAAGAACTTAAGCTGATGCTTGCTTTGTATAGGGTATTTATTCAACCAGGATAAAAATATAAGAGCGAATACAAGAAAAACTTTCACACAGCATAACTTCCTCTGAACCAATTCAGCAGACCCAGTAGGAAGAAAACATGCCTTGGGGCATCCCAAACGAACAAAAGAATAAGAATAATCAAGATAAAGTCGGTTATGGTCCTAAGAGAGAACCTAAACGAACCACGTTCATCCAGAAATTCCCTAAACAAAACAAAATATTTCACTAGAAAAAATCCCAATTCTGAAATATGCTATCGACATAAGCTTAACGCCCTTTAAAGTTCTTAAAGCTTCCTATCAAAAAAGCCCCACTTCCCCATTCTTGATTGCAGGCTTCCCTGTCTCCAACATAACAGAAACTTGCTGCTCACTCGCCCCAAAGTCGCACATACGAAATTATGTTGATCTTGCCTCAAATCCAAACGCAGATTGGCCGCCCGACACCAACAACCGCTGGTTCGCTCTTTGTAGCGCATCCCGTGGCCACCCACCGAACCAACACATGCGTTTAACTAAAGAAAAGGAGGGAAACGGCCTCTAGGCTACTAATTACTAAAAAACGTAGATGGAGATGCTTACGCTTTCCCGCACACTTGTGCTGTGGCCAGGCATTCTGCCCTTAAACTACACAAAATCAAACTAAACTATTATAACAATTTAAGGCAAACAAAAGAACGAAAACACCGTAGGTTTAGCCCGGTGGGTGGACCGCTTGACAGTACCTTTTCGGTTCTAATGTACATTTTTTTATAACTTACCATAGAATATAGTACAGTAAGGCCTCGATTTACGTTGGGTTAGGTTTCTGAAACAGCAACACAAATTGAAACAACTTAAATTGAGTCAGACGAGCCCAGCCCACAGCCTATAACCAAACCTTTTTGGAACATAAGAATGTGTGGTGTGCAAGAATGGATTGAGATCACGTAAGAATGGATTAACGACATTATTCTGAATCAGTGGTTACTTAAATTGAAAAATGGGTACTCGACCATTAGCAACGTTAATCCAAAACAATGTAAAGCAATATGATGCTATCTAGGACTTACTGTAAGTAAGACATATTTTTTGCGTGTCAAAATATGTAACTGGATCAAGCTACTGAGCAAAGGTTTTGTGGCCTTTTTATTTGGTTGGTGCTGCCTAGTATTAGTATGTAGTGTTATTGG
The DNA here is from genome assembly GCA_003012365.1 of Medauroidea extradentata. NCBI lineage: Eukaryota > Metazoa > Arthropoda > Insecta > Phasmatodea > Phasmatidae > Medauroidea > Medauroidea extradentata. The sequence goes on from PNEQ01000448.1 coordinate 90,395, forward strand.
TGTAACTATTGATGTCAAAATACCAATAATTCCTAGATTTTGGGTAGATATTTATTCTCAGTTAAATTTTTTTATGTGTATAAAAGTTAATTTAAATTGTTTCTTTTATGGCACTGACACAGCATTAATAGTTTAATAAAAAAATCAAATTTTTACACTACAAAAAATTTAAACCTAACAAAAAATTTTAATTCCCTTAAACAATAAAACCAAAATATCCACCACCAACTCTCTGACTATTTATTCAAAAGTCACACTAGGTAAAATATTTGTTTATCTAAATACAAAGAAAAAAATATTTACCAGTGTAAAATTCTTCCAAATTTCAATTTTTTTTTTTTAAAATGAAAAAGAAGAACTTAAATTGGCATAAATTGAAATAGTAAAATCATAAATTCAACCGATTTTTTATTTATTTATTTAATTTAACTTATTTTTACATGTGGCGAAGTTAAGGCAATATTGCCTTAATTAAATACAGTAATTAAAAAAATGGAGTAAAAAAGTTGTATGTAACACACTAAATTAAGCCATATTACAAAAATAATTGTACATGTCATTTACGTTTACAATATGCATAATTTTGTAACAATATATTTTATTTGTAATTGTGTATGAAGCTATTTTTTATGTACTGTACATCCCAATTTTCATTTTTGTGTATGGTTGAACTTTTTTGTTGTGTAGTGTATTTAGTGCAAACAGTAAATGTTGTCCAGGGCTGTCATTTACCTTGTTTTAATATTTATCCAACTAGTAAAATGCCAAACTCTTAAATTCTAAATTGCAGGTAATGAAAAAATAATTGTCACTTATAATAACTTCGTACACTGACACTTCACACTGTTGGTTCCAGTCGTTCACGTACATACAAATGGAAGAAGATAAAAGATTGTGGAATGATGTTAGTGTTTCAGTCGTGCTAAGATTGTGGAATGCTGTGAGTGTTTCAGTTGCGCTAAGATTGTGGAATGTCATTAGAGTTTCAGTTGCACTAAGATTGTGGAATGCTGTTAGTGTTTCAGTTGTGCTAAGATTGTGGAATGCTATTAGTGTTTCAGTTGCGCTAAGATTGTGTAATGCTGTTAGTATTTCAGTCGTGCTAAGATTGTGGAATGCTGTTAGTGTTTCAGTTGTGCTAAGATTGTGGAATGTTGTTAGTGTTTCAGTTGTGCTATATGCATGTGAAACAGTAACAAAAATGGCTAAAGAATGAGGCTGGAAACAAATAAGATGTATCATGCTTCATTGCTATGATTTGGTAGTTTTGTTTGCTACTGAATTGAAACGTGTGCCCAACATGATGTGACTGTGCAAAATACATTTTAAAATTGTGATATTTTTTTAATGATTAATTAATTTATTTAGGATGTTTTGTGTCTTCTAACAGCCCAAAGTCAATAACAGTGAGACACATACAAAATACATGTATCTACCCAGCTACAAATGTATACAAAGCTGCTTCACATATGACAGATACACAGAAAATGCATATACAACTTAACACAAATCTATAAACAAAATGACTACAAATCAAAGGACGTATACATAACTACTCACATTCTATATTGATACGTAAGCATAGATATAAGTTTTCTTAGTAGCATTATAATAACAATTGTAATTTAAGTTACTATGACTAGTGATTATTAAAAAGGAGGTCAAAATTCCTACTGTTGGAATTGTAATTTTTAATACATCATATTATTAAAATGTTAATTGTCTTAGAACAGAATACATCAATAATCCGATGACTATATTGGGGTATTTTCAGGTCAAGTTATTACTTACAGCTAAGCAGTTCAGTTTATTTATGAAGGAATTAATTATTAATATAGTATTGGTTCCATATGCTCTTATTATTTAATCTGTTATGAGCCATTCCAATTCAATTCAGGCAGTTAGCAAGAAAATGTCAGGTCACCATCACAGATTTGCTTTAAAAAATTACAACAGTTACAACCAGTGGAGATAACAATTATGCTAAAAGGATTTTACCCCCAAACATTTTTTGCATATGTTATAGCCTTTTGAAGTTGGTCAAAAATTTAAAAAAGTGGAAATAATGCATATTTTAAAATGAGCAGTACTTCAAAACTATTTAACTGATTACATAGATTTTTTTATTTTGTAGATCTTATAATGAACAACAGTGTTGTTTAGTTACAATGAGCCCCATGAAAATATCTTTAAGGGAGAACAACTCCAAAATTTGGCAAAAAAGTTTCAAATTCTTAGATATAAAAAAAATTACATGAAGTACCGTAATTAATTTTTAGAAAAAGTAATTCTGACAATATGTAGAGCCATTACAATAGTTGTACAGAAAAAATTGTATTTAATTCTAGGATGCATGCAATTATTAACATGAAATTTTCAATTGTGCAAAATTTGACATTTGATTGGCAATTACTCAAAAACCCCATTGTTTAAAAATCTGAAAATTTGTCAGTTTGTAGTCCCAACCTTTGTTAATAGCATGCACTTTGCAGGATAGTGTGTTTTTGCCTGTAACCATTTCTAGAATTTTTCAAAAAAATGTAATTTTGTTTACATTTTCTAGGGTCTCCACGCTCACTTAAAAGATATGTTTTGTTGGTCTCCAAATATGAATATGAAATTCATAACTGGTACTGAATTTGGTGAAACCTTGGGAACTGTAAAGGGAGAGTCCTACATTATTACATTAACATAACACATATAATTCAATATTCGGCACTTTAACTCAGATGAAAACCGAAAATTCAAAGTAAAATTGAAATCAGCATACCTATTGACGCGTGTCCAAACACGCCCCTTCCCTTAGCCCGTCTGCCGCACTGCCGAATAATCCCGAGGAAACCCCCCCCCCCTCGCCTCACAGCGCAGAGAGAAGGGGGTGGGAAGAGTGTGTGACAAGATTTTTGCGTGTGTTGTGTTTCTTTAGTGTACTGTAGAGTCCCGATTTCATGAGGCATCGATTTTACGAGGCCATTTTGAGGAACCGTCAAAAATTATAAGGTTTATTGAAAAAAAATTTTAAAAATCTCTAAAAAAAATGGGTGAAATCACAATAAAACTCACTTTAAAAATGCGTTTACGGGTTCACAATGATAAGGACATAATTTGCAGTGTTGTTGTTTGTAACAGGAATGTTGCAAGATGAAAAACAAAACAAAAAAAAAATTGCGAAAATCGGTCAAAAACTTTGGCAGTAGTATAACTTTGAAACGAGCGCCAGCGCGACGAGTGTAGAACAAAGACAGGAGCTTAAACCTCCCTCCCTCCTCCCTCCGCACTGTATTAACCGCCGCTATTATACCACCCAAAGTCCAAGAAAAACCCTTTTCCCCGATTACGGAATGAAATTTGTTGTTTATCAATGCAAACGCACATTATAATAAGTTCCCGACTTCGCAAATGGCTAGTTACGATGCCAGACAACGAGCTGGCAACGTCGCAAGCCAGCGAGTTGGCAATGCCGCATGAACACCCGGTTCGGATGCTGATTGTCACGGGTCATTGTTTGTTCGGGTATTGTGTGCACATGGTGTTTCGGCTTTTGGATACATTTGTGATATTACTGCTCTTTGATTTCGGTGTGTACCCATTTATATAGAATTTAAAAAATATATATTTCATTGTATAGCATAAACATATCATATGTCTATTACACTGCTATCTCGAGCCATAAATACTGGTGACGGGCACGGGCTGTTTGACGCGATGTAAGAAAATGTGGTGTGACAGCATCTACCTCCTACCATTCCGTGCTGTCTGTGATAACTAACTGTACTCCGCCTCCCAGGCGCCTCTTGTCACATGGCTAAGTGACTGGTGTAGGAAGGGTGGCTGGCAGACTTTCTCCCCTCCCCCCTCCAAAGTGTGTTGCGCACTGCGCAGTACGCACAATCGATACCAGCCACCCACTCTGGCCGGCAGCTTGCCTACAGACATGCACGCACCCACACACATTCTCTGCCACCGCCCGTATACTACAACACTTTTGACCTGGCGAGCGACTTAACATGGTGCGTGTGTAAAAAGTTGTTATAGAAATGTGTCTAGAGGGACGAAGAAATTATTTACGTGAAAGTATGCTACATTAATTTGAAACCCTGATACAGCTGTTCTCATATCATTGTAGTGTAATACACACACTGTGTAAAGTATAAATATTTATGCGTACATAAATAAGCACGGCCTTGCAATGTACATTTTTCTTCGTCTGCAAATATCGTTACCATCTTTATTAACATAAGAAACAGTAAAACCTCCTTAGTTGAAAGTGCTCAGAACCCAAAATTTGGACTTAGAATATAATTGCTATGCGCGAGCATAGTAAAGAGCGTTGCCCCACCCTTTTTTTTTACCACTCACACACACACACACACACACACTCACACTACATACAAAAGTGGTCAGCAACTGCACAGTGGCAGCCCCTGGCAACGCACCAGGCGATAATACCAGATAATCTACCACATGATTCGTCCCGTCCTTCCGCCACCCCTTTCCCCCCTACTGATTCTGAAGACGGGGAGCGATAAAGGGAGGAAAAAGCTGAGTTCGGATGCCGCCAACAGCAGGCAACTGTAAACAAACAACTGTGTGTTCTCTATCCTCCCCCTTAATCCCGTCCTGCCATTCTCTAGCTTTAACAATGGCGTGCCGGCAAATGTCATTTCAAGGTCTGTGGAGAAATTTCCGCACAGCTTATATTGTTAATCGACCGCACAGTGCACAGTGTCCTTGGTCATATACTACCAAGAGTTAAAAGGGTAGTGGGAGGAAGGGGGGAGTTACTGTATTTACTCGTGTACTGCCCTCCGCATGTATAGCCCCCCCCCCCCCC
>PNEQ01000448.1:95328-105782 GCA_003012365.1 Medauroidea extradentata
CATGCTGGAGGATAATGCCCGGGCGGACTGGTGTGTGTGCAGACGGGAAGGTGGGAGGGGTGGGCGGCTGGCCAGGCACGTAATGCTGCGTTGCCACATTCTTCGTGCAAGTTCTGCTGTGAGGTACACACGCGTAGAGGCCATTGTTATCGGTGACTACTAGCAGTAGTCGCGGCGTTCTTGTTTTCTTGTCAGTTTATTTAGTTACGTCGTTTTATAATGGGGAAAAAACGGTGCAGTTTCACTGCTGAATTTAAGTTAAAAGTGGTGAAATATGCTCAAGAGCATTAAAAAAAAAGTGCCGCGAGACATTTTGATGTCGACTGCAAAAGTGTGCGCATAGCCGGTAAAGCACGGATTTATATGTATATATATAAGTTCAATAGCCGAATCACTGCCATGTTCCTTAAAATAGAATCTTTAACCTTGAACCTTCCATTGTCTACAAACACCGTTGGCGCAACTACCGAGACACATTAATTAGTTGATGTAAACATTTCTATTACGGCTTACTATTATTGTTTGCATTTTTGTGAAAGTTCACAGTAATAATCGGCATATAAAACAAATATGTCGGTAATTTGAGTGCTTACACAATTTTTTTGGCAGTGATGGTACCTAGTTTGTCCCGTGTATAGTCCCTCCTCCTAATTTTTAACATGAATTTTGGGCAAGAAGGGGGGGCTGTACACGAGTAAATACGGTAAGGAGTAACTCCATACTGTGCTGAGTTGCGTCATCAGGGCTAGTGGACCACTTGGCACGCACACTGTTGCCATATCTCCACTGACCCCGTAGCCAACATTTGACGCGCTGCACACGTTACTTGCAATATTTATGATTCTGTAATTTTATGGCGCACTTTTCTCAACATATAGACGAATAATAAGCGTAACTTTGTGTATATTTTAAGTACATATATGCTTCAAATTACATAACTCGGGGAATTTAGAATTAACCAAACTTCAAAGCTTGCAAAATCCTATCGTTACGTTCAGGACCGAATGATGGCTTCGATTTAGTATATAGCATTTCGAATTAACAAGGTTCTACTCAAATATTTCATTAGTACATGTCTGATTTTCCCCTAAGAAGCTTCCGCAAAAATACTCATCAAGGCGACTCGCGGCCGTATTTACTTTTGAGGGGCGGGGGGAAGGGGTGTTCTCACACCCCGTCTAAGGTGTACGTGTTTCGGAAGACGTATATTCATCAAAACAAATACATACTATGTATTTCATTTTAGAAATGTGTTATTTTTATGATAAAAGATGATACAGCTGACTAACAAGAAAACTGCTATTTCGATGCAATTTTTGGGGTTTTGGAGGGTCAAAATTGCTCGGATACGATTTTACAAGGTCAGCGATTTTACGAGGTCATTCTCGGGCACCGTGAGGCCTCGTAAAATAGGAGTTCTACTGTAATTGTAAATTTCTGTTTTTTTTTGTTTAATGGTTTCAGTGTTTGTTTATTCAGTATGTTTTTCATACGTCAGTAATTAATTTTTAGTCGCCATTATTCAGTGTTGCATCAGCTATGCTACGTGTATTTTATCCTTCCACTTGAACGTGATTCAACATGGAACAATGCTCCAAGATAAGATATTTGAAAATACCAATAATTTTTTTAATATGTTTTGCTTATTTTTCCAGTGTCCATTCTATGCTTTGTCTTGTGTAACTTGTTCTGCTTAAGTGTTTTGTGTGGGAACTACTTTGAAGTGAGTAGTATAGCCGTATATGGAATCAGACGTTTCAAGTTTAACGAGACATATAGACTAATGTACAATAATAAAAACTATGGTTTTGGATGTCTTGGCTTTAAGTTTGTCAATATATAAGGTTATATACATTTTACTTGTGACGGCCCTATTTTATTGATACTTTTATGTATAGAAATTAATGTAGTTTAGGTTAATTATAATGATTGATTGTAATGAAGGGGCCTTTATTGTCATATGTAACACATTGCCATCCATTTTAACTTCAGTATTGATTGTGAGGGGTCTGTGGGATACTATTATAGGCCAGTATAAAAACAGTAGAAAATATTACTATTACTAATGTTATCACAGAGGTATCGTGTCTGGTATCGTTATACCTGCGGGATGTCACAGACTCGAATATGCTAGTAACATTAAGAAAATTTTATGTATAATGATTATAGTTTTTAAGCGTGATAATTGCCCGCCGGTCTGGCGACAATAGAGCAGTTGATGAGTGAGCCATACCACATGCTGTCCGAGAGGGGGGGGGGGCGACCTCCCCCTGTCTCCGTGCCATACAATCTTCTCTCTTTCCCTCTCGCCTACACATTTCTTCTCCTTTCCCCCTCCCCCAACAGACCCCGTGTAACGTACGTAATTTGAACTAGGATTATATTAATTGAAGATAGCAAGTAGTAATTAGGCTAAGAGTTTTATTTGTAATTGCTGTGAGAATGTGCCCATGTTTAATTTGATTTTAAATAAATACGGAGGCTTCCACAAGGGACGCACGCAATGTTCGGGCCAGAGCTTCGCTCTGATTGGTCGGGGGAACCTACCCGCCCCCATGAGTCCGGTGGGGCGGGAAGGGGACGTCACCCAGGAGGGCAAAGATGCGAGACGCGAGGCACTAAGAAAAAAGTCGCGAGAGAGACATGGAGTCTTAAGCTGAGCCGGGTGTGTGTGAGCTCCGGAGGACGGGTGTCGGGATCTTCGTCGTCGGGTTAGTAAGGACGGTGGACAGCGAGCTCGGGGTCACCGGAGTGTGCACTTTTCGGGTGATCGCGGCCGGTACCTGCAACATAAATTAACGTCGTGACAGATCAAAAGCCGCTGGAGGAAGCGCCTATTCTTTTCGTCGAAAGAAACTATAAGTATTTACCTCTCATGATGCAACCTGCAGTGTGAGAGTCCCTAAGGCAGATTTAAAAGAGAAACTCCTCTTTTTTTTTTATTTCAATTAGACCTAGCCGGGCATACTACAACATTACTTAATACGAACCCAATCATCCAACATTAATCACGTAAGAGACAGAGCATCGACACCTCTTATTATAACCAAACGCGGGTCATCGAACACCACCGCAGGACGTGGCATACTGTCTAACATTACTTTTAGATCTCGCATACTGTATATTATACTCTTATGTTTGTAAGATATAATGTTTGTTTTGGAGTGAAGGTTATACAAAATATTTTATAATAACTTAGCTGCATGCTGTTTTTTGTGCACCAGTTGTTTATATGTTTTCATAATGTCTTCCTGTAATTTTTGACATTCCATAGCATTATTTATTGTTTTATATAATTTAATATTATTTGTGTATAATAGACACTTGGAATTTTCTAAGTCAAGAATTATGTTGTATTTAAATTTTCTTTATAAAAATACATATTAATAATGGCTTTATTGATTATGTAAACACTTTTTTTATAAACACTTGTTAATATTTACATTACTGTCTATTATAGGTTATTGTGCAAGTTCTAGTGATATTTATAACTTTAATGTTGTATTCATCATCTTCATCCAGTTTCCAGGCTGTGGCCGGGTCAGCCTAGTAAAACACCTCCATAGTCCTTTGCCCTCTCACCACTATTCTGTTTTTACTTTTTCCTAGTCAGCCCCTCTTCTTTTCACATCTTTCTTCACCTTGATGCACCTCCATCACATCCACTTATAAATTATGTTAACGTTCACCCTCGATTTTTAACACTTTGCCCTTTTAAGGCTAAGGGCACTAGCATTCGCCCACTACCTTTACTAGTTGCCATGTTGCCATTTATTTTTACATCAGAGTAATATGTTAGCATGCAAAATTATGAAGCGGAGCTTTATTTGTAAAATAGCATTTATTTGCATCCAATGTGTATTTTCATGTATAATTGTATTAGTCTGTACCAGAGATTATTTACAAACTCGGTCGAATACCAACCAGTAGTGTCAATCTCATGCATGGACTCTGTAAAGTGCACTAAACAGCAATCACAGGAAATACGCATGTAAATATAAATAGTACTTGTTTGTCATTGCTTAGGAATACAGTATTGTGTATTAATTATAGTGTTAAAACAGCAACATGAGTGTTAACGTAAGTCTGAAAGTTTATTTGTGTAACAGAGTAACTTTGTGCCAGTGTGGGGCACCTGTGATTGCAGACAACCTTGAGCACCCCGGTGGCCGTTTTGCTAATGGTACTTCTCAGCCTCCCGACATGGGTATGTAGGAGGGCATTTCGCCCGAACATGTCAGTCATCAGGGACTTGCCCTTCGGGTCGGGATAGCCTGGCTATCCCTCTCCTCATTCTTGAAAGGGTTCCTTCTTGAAAATGTGAAAATGGAGCCTATACCTCTCACTTCAAACCATTCTAGTTGCTTCTTGAAAATAGAGCCTAAGCCAAATCCTGCCCTTGCCTTAACCTAGGAAAGCCAAGCCTACACATTAACATTTGGGGTTAATCTTACTCAGCATGAAGATTCCTGCGCTCCTCAAGCTGCTTAGCCTCGCACGTGCTACTGTCTCTGCTCTTCATGCACACTCTAGTTCTAAAGTGTTATCACACACTTCCCAGTCTCGTAGAAGCTATTGAATATCACTGAATGTAGTAAACTTTCCCAGGATCAAAGACGTCACTGTGTAGCTACCAGAAATCCAGTAGTATTTTTCATTGATCCGTGGTCCACAGTGTTAGTCAATGTATTGTTTAACGGCCACAGTGTCGTAGTTTCAAGAGGCTACAGAATATTGCAAAGCTTTCGGGATCAAAGTGATGATCACCACACAATCACAGCTCCAAGCAAGGCCTTAATTTGTGTCTAGTATCTGAATGGCCTGAGTGTCATGTTAAAGTTGTATTCATCAGAGTATGCCATGTGGTAATTTACAGTAGAACCCTGATTTAACGAAATGCCTTGGGACCCGAAAATAATTACTCTAAATCAATGTTTCGTTAAATCCGACTTCACTACCCCCACCCCCCTCCCAAATAAAAAAAAATGTTTAATCCTCGGGCATGTTTCGTCAGAATTTAACATAATTTTAAAAAAGTACATTGGCTCAAAACAATAACAAAATGAATTTACCACAGTAGGTAAGCCACAGCTGTGAAAAGAAAAAAAATCTGCGAAAAAACTTCCAGTGGAACGCTTGGCGAGCGTGCACATGGTGAGTTAGGCCGTCCTTGCGCGCTCCGTCAACATATGAGAAGTGATGACTAACACCGCCGAGCCGTCAATATTTCCGTCTCTCTCCGGCCTGCTCCACCAAGAAAATTAAGGAAAATCCCTTGAAAAATAGTAAAAAAAATTTTTTTAATGGAAACTGAATTAAAAGTTTGCATGACAACTGTAAAATAATAATTAAATATGCGCGGCAGCGACCATTGTAGCTTGTATGCAGCTGCGCTCGTGAAACAAACTCGTGTGTGCTTTGCACTCGAGCGTTTTTTTAGCATCAGAGAAACAAATTATTTACGTTTACGGTAGTAAATTTGTTGTAAAAAGTCTGCATAAATAATACTACGTGGAAGAGAGAAGTCGGTCGCCAGGAATGCTGGATTGAAGGACCAAGTGCCACGTGTAAATGTTATTCTACCATATATCTATGGGATTTAGGATTTTTAAATGTTAATAAGTCAGGGCTGTTGACCGCTGATGACGACGGCTTAGTAAAGGGGCAGTGGTAGTCGAGAGGTCAGACCTCCCACCAAGGTGATCCGGGTTCGATTCCCGGCAGGGTGGGTCCTCGAATTTTTGCATGTGGGAATCGTGCCGGACGATGCCGCTGGTCGGCGGGTTTTCTCGGGATCGCCCGTTTCCTCCGCCCTTTCATTCCGGTACTGCTCCCTACTCACATCATGTCATCCGTACCAACGTTAAAGACCTTGATGTTGAATGCTGACCAAAAATATCTCTCTCACTCACAATGGCTTAGTTACTTAATCTTTCTAGACGGTTTAAAGAAAGAGGAATTTTTAGACACATCTACCGTAGATATAATTACAACCGCGCAGTAAAATTTTATTCGTACGAGTTATTTTGGTGAAAGTCCCGTTTAGAGGAGACAGTAGGAAGTCTGCCACCAGTACATGAAAGAGTAATGGACTGAACTTTATCTACACCACTTTTCAATTGTCTCTAAAATTAGACAATCGCATGCTGAAGTCTTACGTATTCTTAAATTTTATAAGAACCCTTTTTTATATATTAAGCAATGACTTGTGTGAATTATTAATGGAAAATAAACAGTAATAATTTGTTTCCTTTTTTTAACCTAATAAAGTTTACTGTAAGTATTATTCTTTGTACCTAGTAGTAAAGACATGTATCTTGTTGGTGAACGTGATTATCTCACTGGACATGTGATCAAATGATATATTACGAGATTATACTGAATGGTTACATGTAAGAGTATGTGATGTCAGCATGCGTTAAACCCACAATTTCCAAAGACGAAAAAAAAATTACTCGTTACTGATGTATATGTGGAATTGTTGGCTAAATTGAAAGGTTACACAAATAGGCTACGATTTTAAAATAATTTTGGATAAAACATGATCAGGGCATAAATCTAGTTCAGTTGATAAGTATTATGTTGTGCCCTATTATAAATACAGACTTCCTTCTTTTATAAAAAATGCTAGCGACCTGGGTAACAGTCATTATCTACAGCCAAGTATTGCAATCTATACATTTACATGCAGCACACTTCCAGTTCTCTACCCTACTTCATTTATTTATTAATAATTATTATTAATTAATATGTAGCAAAAATATGACACAAAATTGGCAAAAATAAAAAAAAATTTTTGTTTATCTGATCGTTAGCAAACATCACAGGATCACTTGCTGGGCTAATATGAAGATGGCCTGAAAGTTTCATCAAAATCGCTCCAGTCGTTTTGGAGTCTGTAGGTAACATACATACACATAAAGATATTTATATGTATCAAGATGAATTAGAAAAGTAAGTAGGCATAACATGTTATTGTATTTTTTTTATTTAGGTGCTGATACACAAATATTAATACTAACATAATTTTTTCTTACCGCTTATCTTTGTTTTGTATGTTCGCTTTTGTTTAAAACAGAAAAGGAAATTTGACGACTAAAAGGAAGAAAAGGGTTAAAATGGTATTTAATGTTAGCCTCAATAATTTATTAACCTGATAACATACGATATTTGTGTTCTAATATATAAGTTCATGTATGTAACAAATTGTACTGTTTCTTCATGTCCAGCCCCTAAGATGGTAAAAAAATTGTGGGAAAAATAAAAGCATTAAAAGACTGATTGAATGTGCTATCTACTACGCCTCCCAGCAGTTGCATTCTGAACACCCCCCCCCCCTTTTTTTTTCACACCTTCAGACAAACCAGTCTCTGATACGACAGTTTTACGCTGGGCTTGGAGTGTGGTTCACTTGTATAAAAGCAAGCCAGGCCTTGTACATAATATGATTCTAGTCGAAGAGAAACAATCACTGACACACACAAACGTGCCACATGCCTGGAGGCAATCTTATCTGCTGGGTATCGTCTTTCTCTTCTCCGCTTGCCAATAAACAGCAGCCGGAGTACCACCCTGTTTGCTTCTTGTTACAAGTTCAATCAGCCCATGCCTACAGCCGAACGTAGCGCTATCCTATGACGATTATATGAACCACCACAAAACCCTGCGCGCGAGGAAATATTAGCTCCCTTCCACTCTTAAAACAGTTTGAATATCTTTTTATCTTGAGTCTTGCAGCCAAAATTAAATAAATAGTTTCTCTACTGAGAACATTCCCGGAAGTACGCCATCTTGTTTTCTGTGAATCTCAGGCTGTGAACCCTTTTTTGGCAGCACCTCTGCATCGCACGACCAGGCCTCGGCCTTCTTCTTGTGTTAGCTTCCTTCGGTGGAACATTGTGTTGTAATAGCTGTGCAAATGAGAGGGCGCGTAAGATGTAGCTCGGGCAGGTTGTGGCCTACGGCCACTTGGACATTATTGATGTTTAATTGAAGTCTCTATTTCTTTTGTGGAATGCTCTTGGCAGGCTGACATGCGAACATGCGGCTCACCAGCAATTGTTGTTATTTTTGTTAATTTTCAACCTTTTTTGTCTTCGCCACAAGGCAGATATAATTTGTGACCATTGAAAAGTATTTTTCTTTTGTGAGTAAAATGGTGCGCAATAAACCAATGGTGCCGGAACAGAAAACCTGAGTATGAATTTCTTTGAGAACGATGGCTACCTTGCACGACACCCACGTGCATAACCCTTGAGATAAGAGTGTGTCTCCGCTGACTACGCTATATGTGTGACACTGGTACCACCACAAAAATATTACCTGTTTTATTTAGTTCATGATAAGTAGTGATGAAATAAATACTGTATTTATATTTTTATAAGGCAAAAATTATTTAAGAACTATGAATTGTACATTTGTAATGATGTGACGTTAATTTTGCCAGAATTGGTGTCTCAGGACAGTGGCATTAAATTTTCTTAACGAATCACAAAAAATGTGTGAAACAATTGACATAATAATCCAGCATAATTTTACTGGTAGCAAGAAACATTTAAGATAGGGGTAAAATTATTTTGTCTTAAATCGGAAATATTAGAGGCGGAACACAAAGGTATAGTTATTTAAAATTGTAAATTCTTAATCACCTGTATTTGCACGTTGAAATTATTAATATAGACCCTATTTAGTAAAATGTGAAGCAAATAAATTTGTCTCACAGTTTTAAATTCTTAGGGATAATGTATAACATTGAAAGATCAACATAACGTAATTAAGTGCATTATTTTTGTTTGTCCACAAAATTTATTGACAGTTGGAAAATACTGATGAATAATCATGTTACTCAGTAATTATATATGGAAAGTTACTACAAAGTGTTGGTTTTAATCTTCAAAATAAATGTACGTGAATGTGTAGTTAAACAAAACAAAATTAAAATAAGTATTTTGGGACGTTTATGATGCACAGCAATAATAGAATACAGAGGTGACAAGTATTCAGTGTTTTTTTTAAATGTAAAAAAAGGTTTAAATGGTGTTATTGAATACTTTTATCTAATGCCACTTTTTGGTCATTTCTTCACTTTATAGTCAAGTCATAGTCACTTTTCCAAGTCAGACAGTCACTAAATTCACTATTTTAGAGGTATTAGACCACTTGGAGGCCTGCTGATATCCAACAAAAGGCAAGTGAGATCTGTCATCCCCTCTATTTATGTAAGAATGACTCCCTGTTCTAGTGAGTTAAGAGTTTATCCTTATTGGCTTACCCAGTAGTCACTCGCCGGGTGGAGGATAGCTTTGTTACAGACTACTCTAGAAGAGTAACCCAAGATTCTTGTGCTATCTCATTCCTAACAGACTTTCTAGAGATATGCGTTACTCAAACTCAGCAGTCCTACTTGCAATTGTACTAGATATTAGTAGATTTTATATGAATATATAGCCTAATAGCAGACTACATAAAAAAGGACACAGTACACTACTGATATGAAATATTCCCTTTTATTAGAAACAAGAGAACTGATGACGTTTGAGAAATACGTATACTCATATTAGGTGCTATTCCCTACATTAAAAGTTACGTGAATTTTAAAATAATGAATTTTCCCAACATGGCACAAAACACATTACTGTACTTCTGCCAAATATTCTTTCTCAAATAGTCTTACTACACACAAACTTTCCTCGGCTTAGTTCAGTCGGCATGAGTAAGGGGACGTTACTCGTACCTCTGGTTAGACTTGGAGTTCCCAGTCTGTACGGTAATTTCACAATATTAAAATTTGTTCAAAATACAACAGTTTTACAAACGAGTAAAAGAGGCACGGAAATAATAAAATTTAGAGTTCAAAATTTAGTTAGCAGTTTTCCACAAGTTATACCAAAGCCAAAAATTAATTTTAATGAAAAGTTAGCATGATAAGAGACTTGTAAGCGATGTCTTAAGTGCTTTCCATGCTGTCTTGAAGTTCACTAAAAACATAGCTAATTAATAGAAAATTGGTGCCTCTTCTTAAAATGGCCACACTTTCATAAATTTATCCACAACCTAAACTCGCTCCCAAGAGTTCCTATCCTTAGGATGACGGCAGTAACAGGTGCCATCTTAATTGCCTGCCGCATACATCTGTTATGCCGGGCGTGGCAACAGGCATACAATATTTAAATTATTGACAAAACAAAGCTCGAGCGGAAAAGCTATAGGGTTTTAATATAATTTATTCAACTGCTTAATATTTACATCTATGTTCACTTGAATGTGACGCTGATGTGGCCCATATGGCAAAGCTAACTAACATTAAATAAAACAATCTCATTTTCTACTCTGGTGGCTGTCCTGAGGGCGTGGCATCTGGCGCAGGTTTCAGGTCGTCCCAGCAGCAATTCCTCCTTCTAAACTGTTAGAGCAGAAGACCAAAGATACGCCAGGAATGGCGTGCAAGCGAATAT
>PNEQ01000449.1:8173-24134 GCA_003012365.1 Medauroidea extradentata
TACATAGAGAATTGAATCAAAACATAAAAATTATGACACTTAAATATTACTTTAAACTAAATTTTAACATCAACTGTCATCAAATTAGAAATGTTCATCAACTAAAATAATTAAATTAAAATACAAGAAATAATCATAATTAAATAAACAATAGAAATAAATAAATAAATAAATATCTGTGATTCCATTACACTGTACAGATTCTCTACACAAATCCCTACATTCATCACAATCTTTAGTTAGTCAAAATGCATTTCAATCTAAACGGAACCTGAAAGTTATTTATTTGTTCTAAAACGCAATTAAAATGTGCCTTCTAACTATACCTACACAATACTCAACCCATTTACAAGCTACGACTACCAAATGATAAGTGCAAAGGTGGCACTGTTCTGTGAGGATGTCTTCATCCTTTGCCGTAACAAGGCACATAATTCTGCGGGTCTAAGTCGTATCCAAACCTTTTGTGCTATCTTGCCCTCACATGAATGCTAATTTCCCTTTCGCTTGCATAAGTCACTCTCATGGAGTATGAGAGTTTCAAATTTATATATATATATATATATATATATATATACACACACACACACACACACAGAATTTTAAATCTTACCTCACGTTAAATTCTATTTAAATCCTGAGTGACCTGGTCGCCGAAGGTGATTAATCAACTAGCCACTTTACAGAACATGAACTCTGTAACTACCAAGACAATGTCTTGTCACAAATGTCAACAAGTGTTGTGTAATTCTGTTACAGCTCCTCCTGCCGAGAGTTCTGGGTATGTATGCCATCAGTGGTCTGGCATTCCTCATCTACATCTCCAAGTTCCCAGAGAGATTCTTCTCAGGTACTGTACCTACAACATTTACATTAGGTACTTCAGATAGCCTCTCATAGTTGTTTATGGAGATTATGACAAAGAAAGCTCTAACATAAGAAAGTAAAGTTTCATTTTTCTTCACCACACTCGCACAACTTTCCTATGTAATAATGTTATAAACTATAACATTTTACCAACATGAACATGTTTTGTTAGCTTGTACAATTACTTTGCTTAAGGCAGTGTCTTAATTCACCCAAAGTGTGCTGTTTCATACTCTTGCAATCGCAAACACGTCACAACTACATCAGAAAGAGTGCTCTCTGCCTCTCACAATTGTTCACTGAGACCACAAAAGAGCGAGGGAACAAAATTGTATACACGCTCTTGCTCTCTCGTGCTCTCTGGCGGACACCATCTTGATTACAACTATGTTTTGAGGTTACTGAAGAAATGTGCATCATATATTGCAAATATTTCAATATTTATACATAAATAATTATTTCCAGTAAACAGTTACTTATGCCGAGAAATTAAGTTAACATTTTTGGTCCTAATATGTGTTTAAACACACAAAATAAAAAAAAATTGTCATCACCTATGAACAACTATTCCCCACTTGAAATACAACTCCGGTAGGTCAAAAAAATATTTTAACTGCCCACAAATGTATTTAGTGTGTTTATTACTTGCATTAATACAATTTACGCACTTATAACATTTGTATCATTTGTTTACAAATACATGAAAGCATCATCCCAACTGGAGAAAGCGAGAGAACCAGAGAGCAAACAAGACCTCTCTTTTGCTATGCAAAAGAGTACTCTCTCAACAGAGTACTCTTTAAATTGAGATACTGCTTTAGTTTTCACTATCCCTTCGCCATTGTCCTCCCTACACTGATCTGCTTTCAACCCTACACACATACAACACTGTTACCCAATGCCACAGAACATACGTACACAACAAAACAAAAATATTAATGGAATCCTGGATAATTCCAATAGAAGTAAAAGTGCTAAATTTACAAATCATGTAAATATACCATTTCACACTCGTATTATTAAATTAAATAAAACAAAGCAATAATGAAAGGTACATATATAACCTTTACACATACTGTATTACCAATTTTTGGATTAAAGGGAAAAAACTATCAATAATGCTGACATATTTTACCTTTTACCAACTGAATATCAAAGAAATGAAAATTATTCGCTTTTGTTGTACAATACAGATCAGTTGGGGCATAGTTTCTAGGCATCAAATTTGGTCAAAAACAACATTAAAATGTCCTATTATAGATCACTGGACATTACTCCTCTGAGTTTTGTCAAGGTTATAGTAAATGTGATGTGTGCCAGATGTTATGACATTGCAACTGAGGATTTCAAAGTCAATTGCTTCCGTTTCCACAAAAATTTTGACTAATATGTGGCAGAAACTGAATATCATTTAAGATTTCATACAAACAGCATCTTCCTAACTTTACACACAAAGTACAACTAAATGCTACAAACCAAATTATTACCATGTGGTTAACATTTTTCAGCAACTGCCAAACTGCTTTGACATTAATATGTACAGTCCTTAATATTTTTACAGAGCACTGTTAGTCTCCAGCAGAAAAGTTGTTAACAAAATGCACTAATTAGAGATACAGTAAGTCCTCAATTTATGTCATACCGCTTTACGTTGTTTCGGATTTACCTCCAATGTTTTGAGTACCCCTTTTTCAGTTTAAATAGCCGCTGATTCAAAATAACATCGTTAATCCATTTTTGTGCAGGGCAGCAGTGGCTGAAGGGTCAGTCCCCGGATTTTCGCATGTTGGAATCATGCTGGCCGATGCCGCTGGCCGGCAGGTTTTCTCGGCGATCACCTGTCCCCCCCCCCCTCCCCAAATTCATTCCGGCGCTGCTCCATACTCACATCATGTCACCCCTCACCAGCGCTAAAGACCCCGATGTTAAGCGCTGACCAAAATCTTTCACTCACTCACCCATTCTTGTGTGATCTCGTTAATCCATTCATGTGTGACAGAGTTGACATTCTTATTTCCAAAAATGGTGAGGCTGTAGCTGTGGGTAGGGCTGATCTGATTCAATTTAAGTCATTTAAATTTGGGTCACGGTTGTCAGGAAACTAATCCAGACGTAAATCGAGGACTTACCTTAACTCAAGGTCAACTAATGCTTGTACATTAATTACTTGTATCTTCTGGTGTGGTAAATAGGAAGTAAATATGTGTAAACATTACAACATTATAAGAATTTGACAAGTTAACACGAGAACCAAGTGAAATCCTGACTGTTTGATACCATGTAACCAATTTCCTAGCCATTTGCGACCTCTATTGGAAATATTTGTGTTTATTAAAGGTGGATAGGAAATCTCACAATTATGAAGTACAAATTGATGCATATGTAAAATGAAGTTGCAACACTGTGCTGTGTATATTGTGCAGGCCACGTGGACTACATCGGGTCATCACATCAGTGGTGGCATCTGTTTGTGGTACTAGCTCTCTACTACTGGCACAACACAGGCATCAAATACGTCGAGTTCCGGATGTCCCACGGGTGCGCAAACAGCATGAGGCTCTAGACCCCTTCTTCCTGCACGCACGCTAGTAGCACGCTAGCGGCACTCGACACCTCTCCTATCCCGTGATGGAGGACTGCGCAGCACGACTGCTCATGCACAGACCTGGCTTGCATGGCAGGCACGTAGAGTGGTTTGGAGCATAGCTAGTTATCACTCACTGCTTACTCTCTTATGTGTGTGCTTGTCTGCTGCATCAACACGTGTTACTTTATTCCTCTTCAGGTTATGTTTTGTTTGCTCTGTAGATGACACTAGAAAGAGACTAAACAAGAATTTGTCTTCTTTTGGGCACAACCGGTGTGCAGTTTTAAGTAATTCTGAAAAGGATCAAATGAGTGCAACAGCAATATAAAGACAGCTTTGAAATTGTTCAGGGTGTTACTGCCATTTTGTAGTTGAAAAAATACAGAAATTTTATGTAATCTATCAGTATTAATGTTGGAGAAAATAATTTGCCTGATTTCTAAATTTTTGTTGTGTGTGTGTGCACCTAGTATGGTGATAAAGGAAAAAATCTGTCTTTATATACCAATGTTAGACTTGGTGCGCCCAGCACAGCATGGTACTTGTTAATAAGACATGTGCATTACAATTTAGGACTTCTAAAAAATAGAAAACATTTTTTTCCTTGCTTGAACAAACCTCTCTTTTCATTCTGTGCTTAATTCATAAAATTAGATTAAATACATAGAAAATAATTGTGTTTCCTTTACTTGAGCTACTTTAAAGTATGTAATACGCAAAGATATGTTCACTTTTCACATTAACTTGAATGGAAATTTAATGTGTTATTGTATTTTTTCCCTTTTTTTTTATTGTTGAATCATAGGCTTGCAGTTGAAGTTGAAGATTGTGACGATAGTGATTGCTCATAATTTGTTACGAGTGCTGGCTGAATAAATAATAGCCAAGAACTATGTTCATCAACAGAAGCCAACGCCAGCTTCTTTTGTTTTACTAGGTATACTGTAATTTAATTGAAGTACAAGTATGACTTTCAATACATGTGATATATGTATTGGAATGTTTTCATACACTATGCAAATATAAGTGATAAAAATTGCCCACATGTTTAAGAATCAGTTTAAATATACATTATACTAACTATAATTTTGTAAGACTGCATTATTGTTTGCTATTAGAAGGATCTTATTATCTTAGGTAGATTATGGTTTTTGTCCAAAAGCAACATTACAAATGGGTGAGTGGCATCCATTGAAGGGACGAAGATGCAAACTTATTAAATGGGAAATTACTTCAGAGGGTAGAGAACTATGTACCATGCTTGTATGATAATTTTGTGAATACATTCTCAAAATCTTTATAAATTGTAAGCATGTGGTAACATCGTAAAAGTGTAATGATTTATGTTACCTAACACAAGTAGTGTTAATGTTTTATAGAGAAACTAATTTTTTGACTTTGCCAGAATTTTGTAACTGCTACCTCACATTAAAAGAGGAAGAGTAACTGAAATGCCTATCACTCTTCTGGCTAGCCATGCCCTTAAAATACCACCCTAAAAATAATGTAACAGTCTGTCATTTTAAATTTTGTATTTACATTGTTTTATTTTCTACTATAGTAAGACTTCTGATTTAATTTGTGTTAATTAAAGGTGATAATATCACGGATAATCCAAAATTGCTGATAATCATCAATCTTAATTCACACACATATGTTACAGCAGAACCCAGATTTTAAAAATTTTTAATGTACTTTTTTAAATGGTTGTTTTCAGGAACCGTCAAAAAAATAAACATCAGTCGGGACTCGATATTGAGTTGTCGTTCTTGGGTGCAATATGGCCACTTAAAATTGGGGTTCTACTATTGCCTGATTATTCGTGCCACAGTTGCCAGTAATATGCTTACAGGCCTGTGACATTCACATTTACAAGTCAAAAATTTTTTAAAGGGTTGCAGTTATGGCAGACAGTGTCAGATATTATAGGTCTTCATGCAATAGTGACTGTCATGTTTCAGTTGTCACAGTTAATTAAGAGTTAGTTAACTTTAAATCATTTTGGAACCATTTTTTATATTAGTTGCTTTGTTTTGAGACAATTTGGTTGTCAAACATTTTTCTTTGTCTTTCCTGTAAGTTTCCTCTTTATGACACAGAGATCTAAGTCTCGTCTAATTCCTTAAGGTAATGCTCTTTTTGAACTGATACATAAATCACAATCATCATTTTAAATTAACGTCATGAAATAAATTATGTAGCAAACACTGGATTTTATGTTAACCTTTGTGGACATTTTCATGTAATTATGTACAACAAAAATGTTATGTCCGCATGTGTACATACTATGTGTAAATTGTTTTAATCTTTCATAACTTATGAAGCATGGTACTGTTAGAATTCTATGTACTCTATTATAGGCCATAAATGCAGGTAGCCAGCATATTTGGAACCCAAAACTATATACATTAATTTCGCAAAATACTAACATAAAATATCAGTTGTCATGTAGTAATTCCATATTTGAAATTCCAGCGATACATATTTTAAAACTGCACACAAAAAATACTAATACTCCTAGTTTTTAAAAAGGATATTTACTTTGAAATTTGAATTCTTTTCATAAAATAACATTAATTACATCTAATAATTCTTCTGAAAATTAATTAAATTAGAAAATGCAAAGAAGTGAACAAAATACTAGGCATTATATGGTAATTGGAAAGTTACCATAAGAATGTAAACAGATGTTAGCTGCTGCCAGCTTGCAACCAGATGTTCAAGATTCATGCTACCAATCTGAATTGCTATGTGTAAAATGAGAGAATGGTTTAGAAATTTAAGAAATGGAATTCAGTATCACAAACTAATTTCTTGATATCTCCAGATTTTACCTCCAGGGCGCTAATTTTCATAGTAGTGTCATTCAAAGAATTTCATGCTTGTAATTGGAAATTGCATTGTGCAGACATTCATATTGCTACATCCAAGGAAGTTGTGTTACTGCAGATATTTAAGCGGCACATTTACTTAGCTGTTGAGCATTGTTGCATTGAGTTTGAAACATACATTTTTAGGATGAAGCTATTATACATGTTCCCAGTGCATCAGTCTATGAAATAAAAACACATTTCTGAGGAGCATTGTTCGGTACTTTCAAAACATTACGCACAATAAAAACACTGCTTCTGAGCCATCCTACATTGCTAAAAAACAACTTTTCCGCATTGTTGCATCTTAAGTTACAATACTCAGATTGATATGAAACCACCGAAGAAACCTTCCGTAAACTCTGTTGCAGATTTTTTTAAAAATAAAATTACAGGCATGGAATGGAAACACTGGACGTAAGAACAGTTGTGCCCATTGTATCTGAGCATCCAAAATGCCAAACAGCGCCAGGTAGGAGGCACCCTTCAATGACAGTACAGCAAAAGAGGTGAATTATCTTGTGCTACCTAAAGTGGTTGAAATCAAAGTTCCCTTGAAAAATTTCAGCTCAATTTGTTGTTTTTTGTCTTGCTGGTAACTACTTTGTAGCATTTTTTTAATCAAAGAAGCATCAAGATTTGAAATTATGTGCTACAATAAATTCTTAAATACCTTGGATGTACCAGCATGTAATTTCTGTAGTGGCATAGGAGAAAAAAATTTTATAGAATGTGACTCATCTTTAAAAGCAAAATTGTCACCCATTTTATTTTAGCATCCCAAACACAGGGACACTAGAAAATGCAATTGAATTAATTATTGTTATATTTAATCATTTTCAGCGAGAAGAATAATTTTCTGCAAATTATAAAAAAAAAAAAATAACTATAAAACCAAACAGAATAATTTTGTGTCACACAATTGCATTTCGAGAGAAGGCAACGAAGAAATTTTCCTAAATTACTACCAACAAATACATTGTACGTTAATCCTATTATGCATTTAATGCATTGCTGCCAGTTAACATAGTTAATACAGTAGTGATTACTGGTTATCAAAAACAGCATGTACTTATGACAGAAATAGTTATAGTTTTATGTGATGTGCAATGATAAATGCTGTTGCATGTTCATTAAATAAGTTACATCATAAGACGTCTACTGTATTTTATATTTCCGTTCAAATAACAATGTGCAGTAGGATAGGCTGTTCATATTAACGTGTGCACTTTTGAATATGTGGAAACTATAGGCCCTACACATTGTTTATTACTTACATTGGTATGATTATTTTAACAAGTGTAGAAAGATACACATAGGCTGAAAGAAAAAATATGTATGGCTTCAAAAGTACTCACTTTATTGTGCACAGCTTATACATAGTAAATTATTAGTGTTTTGTACTTGTTGGCTTATCTTCCTTAACGAGTAAAGACATTCAAGCTCTGAATGTATATTTACAAAATGATGTTACAGTACATGATTATGTCTAAAATTATTACATAATTAATAATTATTCCTACTTATAGCTACAGCATGGTACAGATTCAATTATTTACAGTTGTTCCAGAGATGTGAATTAAATTTACAATCAGCATATTTTATTGATATTTAAAATGTTTATAAGTTTTTAGCCACCATATTGGTGACAACTAATTCATACTGTGAATGATGCTTTAAGAATGGGCTGTGTTAGTGTGTGATAGTATTGTTAAGATGTTTTGAGTACTCATTACTGTTGGTTGTGCATATTTTATTGATTTGTTACCAAAATGCAATATTATTACATAATCATTTTCATTGTATTTCACATGTGATATGTTGCAATCTCAAGCAGCAATCAGACATGAGTTAATAGAGAGTTTATGCCCAAACCGTACTTGCTGCTAGATAGTACAACTACTGTGTAGCATCGTACTTTGTCAACACTGTGATAGAACTGTATTGTTTATTCAACTCAATAAAAAAATGTTTACATAACAATTATTTTTTAATAAATGTTCACTAATACCGTCAATTTTACTTACCATAAGAACTTAACAGGATTCTGCATGCACTTGTCACTGAAATGCACAGTATGCAATGTCAAAATAAGTTCAACTGAACACTTTTGAAAACCTCTTAAAAACTTTTTTGAAGAGAAATATCCTCAACAAGCCACATAAATTAACATACAATTGACAAGTGCTGTGTGAATCATACTTTTTAAGATGTAATTACACCCTAAGCGAATATAATGAATATTCACGAATTTGTATTTGAAGTTTGATAATTTTCAAGAGAAGTACATGACTTTTTAATGCGATTTCAAAAAAGGGTGACCATAAACGTTTTAATTTGATACACAGGAACAGGGTTCCCAAAGAAATATTAAAATAAATTTCCCTGACTTCCACTGACCACTCATTAAACATTTTCTGTATCATAATTAATGTGATTATAACAACACACCCTATCTAACGAACTTTGTTTGCAGCCTCCACCATCCCCATAGCTGCCCATCACTCTCCTTTTAAGCAAAAAATATTTTATATAACTATTTAAATCAGTAACATTGAAATAAATACATATAAACTAAGTTGCAGATGCCATATTTGACAATCTGAAAAAGTACAACACTCAATAATAATAATAATAATAACAACAATAAAACACCAAAAAATAGGATAAAGAGAGCAGAAAACTAACACGTAAAAGAGGAAAAGTGGCCTCCACAACAGAAAAAAGTGCAGGCTGTGAAGAGAGCAGTTTAATATCATACCCAAGACATATCTGACAATCTGAGGAAAAATAATTACACCCACTAAAACAAAATAAAAATTACCGGAGAAAAAAAATTCATGAAAGGAAAAAAAGAAGCCTCCACGGCAGAAAAAAAATTAAATACTGTGGAGAGGGTAGTTTAATGTCATACACAGGACATTTTCACTGACTTTCTGCTCTCTTAGGGTAATATTCCCTGACTCACAGGGTTTCAAAACATGTTTCCCTGACTTTCCCTGACCAAATTAATTTTCTCTGACTTTCACTGACTTTCCAGGTTTGTGGGAATCCTGAGTAATGAATTTATCTTATACACATGGAAATGAAACAATTTAAAGCTAAATCTTAAATAATAATAATTTATCTTTCAAAACTAAAAATGTCTTGATTGAAATACGTCCTTACTGTAATTTAATTCTGCTAACCTACAGTAAAAAGTAGAGCACACGATTTTTCGCAAAAATAATTCTGCAACACTTTGTTTCACTGCCTTATGTGCACATATGCAGCCCTACTTCATGGCCAGTGATTGGCTGTTTTTAACTTGCAGCGTCTAGGGTTCTACCCGCAAATCAACAACGTGTGGTGTCGCAGTAACCTTGTTCCTGTTGGCACAGTCAAATGAGCCACGTCTGTGTAATAATACATTCTGCCAATAACCATGAAGCTGAGCTTCATATGTGCATATAAGGCACTGAAACAAACTGTTGCTGAATTCTTTTCGTGAAAAAATTGTAGGCTCTAGTAAAAAGTAAAGTAGGTAATATATGGAAATTGTTAGTAATAATATCAGACTTCTCATTAATAGGCAGTGTCAGCCACAGAGGTGAATTTCAGACATAATGGATTGTGTGGATAGAGTTTACCAATTCTTCATTAGTTTATGGTAAAATTTAATAGACAAAATTTTTATCTATGCTGCGACTGTAAAGGAAACTGAGCATGGAGCTCAAGAGCAACCTTATGGTAACCCAGGAAACTGCACAGTCTCAACAGAAGCAGCAAAAAAAAATGTTGCAGTGTGCCAAGCTTACAGAAGAAGCAGCAAATCGAGCTTTGGAGTGTTGCCCACTAAATTTCAGAGGCTCCTTCCCCATGGTTGGGTTTGGAGGGGGTACATAAAAAATATCATGCAATTAAAAAAATTACCACTATAAACAAAGTGAAGAGGTACCTGTAATGAAGTAACCAAGTAAACATTGTAGGTCTACAAAAAAAATTAGATTCTTGTGCATGTGCACAATGCTTTGTACTTACATATTTTCATCAAATACTTTTTAGACACAGGGCACTACCATGTAGGCATACCAAACATTTAAACTAATGTTTAATAAAGTTAGATAAGTGGACTTTACATCTCGTCGACAGCAAGGTCATTAAAGATTGTGACGCACAACTTGGTAAAATGAAAGGAGCTGGGAGAGGAGTCGGCCATGGCCTTTGTTAAGGAATCATCGCAGCATTTGCCTGGATTGATTGTGGGAAACTACGGAAAACCGAAATCAGGATGGCCGAAACAAGAGATCGAACCCGAAATGTGATGCCAATATGAAACCGTTGCACCACCTCACTTGGCAAAGTTTAGTAAAAAATTAGACATTAACATACCTGCTTTAATATATACAGTGGAACCCCTGAATTACACCCCCTGATTCTACACTTTCCTGTCATTTACACTGTTTGTATTTGGTCCCATTTAATGATTTTACAATATAACCTTCCCTCAGATTACACTTTCCTGCATTTTACACCATTTTTTCCTAGTCCCATGAGAAGTGTAATTCAGGGGTTCCACTCATATATATATATATATATATATATATATATACATACATATATAGTGCACAGTAATTTTAAAAACATGTGCTTTAAGAGGGTGTAAAAGTCTGATGTACAAAATAATAATGCAAAGCTATATGTTCCATGTAAGTTCAAATATTTTTTATGACATACGTGTAATTTAAAATTTCATTCCAACAATTTTGCACCAGTTTCTAAACATATAGATGCTTAACATTTCAGCAATAACGTTTTTACAAGTGCCACAGCAAACAGCTCATGTTGACAGCCACAAAGCTATCAGTGGCTGACAAGATACAGTTCTGCGCAAGTCTCCATTAATCATCCCTCACCATTGTAATTTATGTTAGTTGAAGTTACTTTAAAATGCAAAAAAATGCAGTGCACTGAATCTCACAGTTTTGTAACGTCAGAAAACTAAAATAAATAATATCTGGCGATGATGAAGCTGGCCACTCTCTCTGATATATGTAGAATGATATTGATCAAAGTAAAAGCCTATCTTTATCCCACCTAAGGGTGGTATGTACCAGTAGCAGGTCTCAAGTTTAATTCATGTGTTACATATGTACATTGTGCGAAGATTAGATGAATGTTTACATATTGATCAGTTGCACAAATTTCTATTAAACAAACTAAGTTCAAACAGTGCAACAATGTTGTGGTTAAAGGATACGGTTGACAAAGTATTCCTGGTCATGTAGTTCAAAATTGCAACAGTTGTTACATAATATGTACACATCATAATTTATTATTGTAGCAATTAAATAAAACTATTTGGAAACTTAGATTACTTGTCACTCGCACATACAATATATTTAAAGATGTCGAATGTAAAGTTTTTTTTAGCAACTAACCTTTGTCATTAACCTTTGTAACTAACTCCTGTTTGTTTCTACACCAGATAAATAACTAAGTTTAAAAAAAATTGTGTACCTTACAGTTATGAACTTCTTGTAGGCTATCCAATTGTGCCTTTAATTAAACTGCCAGCATTTCTGACAGTTGAAGCTAACATTTGAAACACCCATTGCAGCTGATGTATCCCATCTCGCAATATACCATCGTGAGCCATATCTGTGAAGCGACATCACACCAACAGAAAAGTGTTTCACAGCCACATGACAGTTGCCCCGTAAATCGCCACTTTTAACACAAAAAAAAAAAAAATGAAATAATTGTCTATTATATCAATGTATATTTTCATACATATATACAAACTAAAATTAAAAATTACCCTATATATAATATGATATTTAAAAAATATAAATAATAATGTAGTTTCAAATTATTGTTGGCCATTAACTGCATCGGAGGCCGCTAAGTAAATGAAATAGGTAGTTTAAATTAGCAAACTTGAAACAAAAAACAGTAACAACAACAAAACTAACATATATTGTGTGTACATATGTGACAATTCCAATATGCCCAAATCTTAAATTTTATGTAAATTCAATTTTGCTAATTTTAACTAGGCCTTTATACTTCTTTTGTTTATTTTGAGGTCCCCCAATGGTACAAAGAGATTTTACTGTTCACAAAGTAATTTCCACGGAGTTGTTACGAGTTTACTTTTGGCTAGAACTAACTTATGAAGAAATAGTTTTAAATAGATGTGACAGACTAGTTAACTTATCTTCATACAGCATAATGAAATAAATTGACTGAACATATAAATTAAGCATTTCTTTAAAAAAAAATGTTCACTTTAAAATGTACCACCTGTTTATTATATTACTTACTTGAAGATATTTTTCTTTGGTGGTGATACATGCTCCAAGTATCCAACCCCCTGGGTGCGCCCCTGCTCCTTCCTAAGGACAGCACTGCAGTCTCCAGAACTCCTCGCTGGATGTACCTATACCAGTCAGCTTTGCAGTCCAGCCCAATTAGTTCCTAATGGAATTCCACACATCAGCAACAATTGCAGCTAATAAAGTGGCAGGACTATGTAACACTTTCAAAGTTAGGATAACTATTATCAATAGCGGATGTTAGGTGGGGAGTGGCTGGCAGAGGGGCGACCATCTCCGTCCCCCCTCTCTCCGAACCTGATGTGGGATTTTTGTGTATTACATTGTTAAAATATGTACAGGTAAAACATTACATTTTCACAAATATTTTTTAATAATTCAAACATGTACAAGTACATGTATGGACTCATTCATATCTTTACATATACAGTACACTCGTATATGCAAATTTCATGTGAACACAGTTTTTAAGTCTCTATAATATTTTTGTTTAAACATTTTGTCTGGTAATTATGAATGAAAATAATGATTTACTGGCATGGCCATAAAACTCCTGAAAAGAAATATTGCAAATGTCAATGTTGTTACACAACTTTTTCACTTCTCTCAAGCTTTGTTTTACGTAAGCGAGGATCGTTCTTGCTCGAGAAGTGCTGTGTGATGTGCTGGCGGGACGATATATTTTGTTCTCCCCCCCCCTCATATAATGTCCCTTTCGACCCTTTCTCAGTAGGAGGGTGAGTGGGGTCACGCCGAAAAGAGACTGGTCAGGTCACACTCACCATATCATAAATAACGGCACATAGCAGTGGGCGGGGCAGGGGTACAAAATACGACGAAACCATGTCTTCACATACTCTCAATCACTAGTGTGCAGTGAATGAGTGATGGTTTTAAGTTATAAGTTATGAAGTGTTTTAACGTTATGTTTTAATGTTCATTACTAGTCAGTAAGCATATCAGTATGTGTGACAAGAGAGTAAATAAATTGTTTAACATTTTTAGTCAACTGCAGAAACTTGAAACAGGAGACGGCGGTGCTGATACTGTGACACAGGTTCATTTTTATCAGATTCTTCATACCGTGAAAGCAGTTTAAGATGGTTCAAGTGTAAAAAATTCTAAAATTTAATTTGTACAAAATAGCATTAGTTTTGTATATGTTACCTCTCAAGGACAATATTTTAGCTTGCACAGTATTCCCATAACTGCATGTCGAAGTCAAAATCTGCATGTTACGGGAACATCCTAGCGAAAACAAAATTAATTATAAAACAAAGGATTTTTACTAAATGTTTAGGAGTTTTTTTTAAATTACAACAATTGTTTTTTTTTTTGTGTTTACATAAATTTGAGCAAATAGCCAGTGGCTTATGACATCTTATTTCAGTATAAATAAAATTGTTTCATTAAGTCTCTTGGTTTAAGGCCATGATCTCCCGTTTATTTCAAACAATTGCAAATAACTCAAATATTTTTTAACCAAATGCTTTGAAAAAATTTGAGATAGTGTACAGTCATACGATACACCATTTTACCAAACCATTTTTAAAAATAATGTACCATTTGCGAGAAAAAAATTATTTTGCTTCATTTTGGTAAATTTTCACAACAAAATGTGTACTATTTCAGGGGCAAAAATCTAAAAATCAGTTTGGTGTATTGCAACAGAAAAATTCATATAAAAACGTTGATACATATAAGTGTTAAAACTGCCAAAGGAATTTTTGATATATGTATTAATTTGCGTTACAAAAAATATTTTTGAAACCACTGCTAAACTATGGAGCGAGGCCTTAAGTTGGATATGTTCCTGTAACATGAAGCTTTGGAATGAATGAAGAGATTTTGGTCAGCACGTAACAGCTAGGTTTTTAGCGCTTGCGATGGGTGACATTGTGATGTGACTATGCCGCAGTACTGGAATGAAGGGATGGGGGAACCGGAAGAGCCTAGAGAAATCCTTCAACAAGCAGAATCAAATTTATTGCCAAATTTACCAGGTCGCACCTTATGTTTGTGAGGTCAGCTTGATTATATTTTCTTATGTGATTTTTAAGAACTGCATCACAGAATGCAGCGTTTCTATAATAATATGTAACAAAAATTTCTAATATATACATTCCAAAATGTTTTATGTGGGTAACTTAGTTTGATTTCACTTAAAGTATGATTTTCAAGAGCCAACACAATAATAAAGACTTGTCGAAGTAGAATCTTAAAAAAAACCACTGAAGTGCTGTGGGTGTTGTGTTGATAACACACTGAGAAGTCATAGGTACTCTTCAGCACAACGGTAATAGCAGCAAAAGCGAATACATCTTATTCTAATGGCTGCTTTACGTGGTGGACATGCAAAACTGCCTACACTTAACAAATAAAACATAATGTTGGCAACAGTGACACTTCAGTCATTGTTTAAAAACTGCAGTACACAGTAAGTAAAGTAAGTTAGAATTTATTGGTTTGTGGACATATGCCATTGCTCCTGTTTTACTGGTCAAACCTGTGTTGAATGACAAAGTAAGAAAACGAACAAGAAAAAAGTCTGAAGCCTAAGGACGGGGATAGATCGCAATCCCTGAAACGTTGAATTTTTTCATTGGTTTTATAACTTGTGTTGTGTTGTCCATTGTCTTGAGTTTGTTGTCCACTGTTCACTGTTGTTTGTCTATTTCCATATTTTTTTTCATACTGCGAATCTGGTTCTATATTTGTGTATGTCTTTTATGTCTATTCGACTGAATTCTATCTTTAGAATTCTTTGTTGTATAATATACCAATTATTTTGAAGGAAAAAACTGACAGAATTCCTCTGGGAATGCTTTTTTCTATTTTTGTGTGTGTTTTATATTTGTTTTTTCTTGTTCGTTTTCTTGCTTTGTCATTCAACACAGGTTTGATCAGGAAAACATGAGCAATGGTGTATGTCCACAAACCAATAAATTCTAATTGTATACTCCCATTGCAACAAACATTCAAAAATCTCAGTAAAGTAAGTATTTTAAGCCATATTACTTTTTCCCCCTCAACCAATTTGTATTTTTCCACCCTTAGTTAATATAAAATAAGCTGTTAAAATAACAGACATAGTATATGAATTTCATGGCACTCGAGACAGATATATATATATATATATATATATATATATATATATATATATACAGGGTGAGTCATCAGCTCTGCGACAAACTGTGACAGGATGTTCCTTGCAAAATAACAGTTAGAAAATGTCTGGCAACGAATGCCTGGAAACCACTCCTAAGGGCAGGAAACCCCTGTGAAGATGGGGTTGCAAGTATGGTTTTTATTGAATTTGA